>SZWC01001184.1:62367-108664 GCA_023375785.1 Penium margaritaceum | reverse complement strand
GGCTTTGGTTTCTCGGACCCGGCTTTGGTTTATGTGAACGGGCTTTGGTTTCTGTGACCCCGCTTTGGTTTCTGTGACCTGGCTTTGGTTTCTGTGACCCGGCTTTGGTTCTATGACCTGGCTTTGGTTGTTGTGACCCGGCTTTGGTTTCTATGATCCGGCTTTGGATTATGTGACCCAGCTTTGGCTTCTGAACCCGGCTTTGGTTTCTATGACCGGGCTTTAATTTGTGTGCTCCGGCTTTGGTTCGTTGACCCGGCTTTGGTTTCTGTGACCCGGCTTTGGTTTATGTGACCCGGCTTTGGTGTCTATGACCCCGCTTTGGTCTCTGTGACCCAGCTTTGGTTCCTATGACCCGGCTTTGGTTTCTATGACCCGGCTTTGGTTACTGAGAACCCGCGTTGGGTCTTGAGATCCGGCTTTGGTTTATGTGACCGGACTGTGGTTTATGTGACCCGGCTTTGGTTTCTGTTACCCGGCTTTGGTTTCTGTGACCCGGCTTTGGTTTCTGTGACCCGGCTTTGGTTTCTGTAATCCGGCTTTGGTTTTTGTGACACAGATTTGGTTTTTGCGAATCGGCTTTGGTTTATGTGACTCATCTTTGGCTTCTGCGACCCGGCTTTGGACCCTCTATCACTTGGTTTTGGTTTATGTAACCCGGCTTTGGTTTCTGTGACCCGGCTTTGGTTTCCGTAATCGTGCGTTGGTTCTTCTGACATGGCTTTTGTTTCTGTGACCCGGCTTTGGTTTATGTGACTTGTCTTTGGTTTCTGTGACCCGGTTTTGGACCCTCTGTGACCCGATTTTGGTTTATGTGAACTAGATTTGGTTTTTGTGACCCGGCTTTGGTTTTTGTGACCCGGCTTTGGTTTATGTGACTCTTCTTTGGTTTATGTGACCCGGCTTTGGTTTGTGTGACTCGTCTTTGGTTTCTCTGACCCAACTTTGGACCCTCCGTGACCCTGCTTTGATTTCTGTGACCCGGCTTTGGTTTGTGTGACCCGGCGTTGGTTTCTGTGACCCGACATTGGTTTATGTGACCTGGCTTTGGTTTATGTGACCCGGCTTTGGTTTCTGTGACCCGTCTTTGGTTGCTCTGACCTGGCTTTGGTTTTTTTGACCCGACGTTGGTTTCTCTGACCTGGTTTTGGTTTATGTGACCCGGTGTCTGTGATCCAGCTTTGGTTTCTGTGACCCGGCTTTGGTTTCGTTGACTCACGTTGTGCTCTAGTTGCGCCCTAGTTTCATCCTAGTTGTGCACTTGTTGCACCATACATGTGCCCTAGTTGCGCCCTAGTTGCGCCCTAGTTCTGCCCTCGTTGCGTCCTCGTTGCGCCCTAGTTTGGCCCTCAATGCGCCCTTGTTGCGCCCTACTTGCGTCCTAGTTGCGCTCAATTTGCGCCCTAGTTGCGTCCTAGTTGCGCCCTAGTTGCGCCCTAGCTGCGCTCTAGTTGCGCCCTAGTTGCGCCCTCGTTGCACCCTAGTTGCGCCCTAGTTGCGTCCTTGTTGCGCCCTAGTTGCCCCCTAGTTGTGCCCTTGTTGCGCCTTAGTTGTGCCCTATTTGTACTTTACTTGCGCCCTACTTGCGCCCTAGTTGCGCCCTACTTGCACCCTAGTTGCGTCTTAGTTGCGCCCTAGTTGCGTCCTAGTTGCGTCTCAGTTGGGCACTAGATACGCCCTAGTTGTACCCTACTTGCCCCCTAGTTGCGTCCTACTTGTTCCCTATTTGCGCCCTACTTGCGCCTTAGTTGCGCCTTAGTTGCACCCTAGTTGCGCCATAGTTGCACCCTAGTTGCACCCTAGTTGCGCCCTAGTTATGCCCTAGTTGCGCCGTAGTTGCGCCCTACTTGCGTCCTAGTTGCGCCCTAGTTGCGCCCTAGTTGCGCCCAGGTCGCGCCCTAGTCGCGCCCTAGTCGCGCCCTAGTTGCGCCGTAGTTGCGTACTAGTTGCACCCTAGTTGCGCCCTAGTTGTGCCCTAGTTGCGCACTAGTTGTGCCCTCGTTACAAACTAGTTGCGCCCTATTTACGTCCTGGTTTCCCCCAGTTCCACCGTAATTGCGCCCTAGTTGCGCCCTCGTTGTGCCCTATTTGCGCCCTAGTTGCGTCTAAGTCACGCCCTAGTCGCGCCCTAGTCGCGCCCTAGTTGCGCCCCAGTTGCGCACTAGTTGCACCCTGGGTGCGCCCTAGTTGCGCCTTAGTTGCGCCCTAGTTGTGCCCTAGTTGCGTCCTAGTTGTGCTCTAGTTGCGCCCTAGTTCCCCCTTAGTTGCGCCCTAGTTGCACCCGGGCGCCCTAGTTGCGCACTAGTTGCGCCCTACTTGCACCCTAGTTACACCATAGTTACACACTAGTTGCGCCCTAGTTGCGTCCAAGTTGCGCCCTAGTTGCGCCCTAGTTGCGTCCTACTTGCACCTTACTAGCGCCTACTTGCACCCTAGTTGAGCCTCAGTTGGGCACTAGCTACGCCCTAGTTGTCCCATAGTTGCGCCATTAGTTGCGTCTTACTTACGCCCTAGTTGTGCCTTAGTTGTGCCCTATTTGCGCCCAACTTGCAGACTAGTTGCACCCTAGTTGAGCCCTAACTACGCCCTAGTTGCGCCGTAGTTGCACCCTAGTTGCGCCCTAGTTGCCCCCTAGTTGCGCCCTAGTTGCACCCTAGTTGCGCCATAGTTGCGCCTAGTTGCGCCTTAGTTGCGCCCTTGGTGGGCATTAGTTGTGCCCTAGTTGCGTCCTACTTGCGCCCTACTTGTGCCCTACTTGCACCCTACTTGCACCCTAGTTGCGTCTTATTTGCGCCCTAGTTGCACCGTAGTTGCGCCCTTCTTGCGCCCTTATTGCAACCTACATGCGCCTCAGTTGGGCACTAGCTACACCCTAATTGTGCCCTAGTTACGCCCTAGTTGCGTCTTACTTGTGCCCTACTAGCGCCCTAGTTGCACCCTAGTTGCTCCCTACTTGCACCCTAGTTACGCCCTAGTTGCACCCTACTTGTGCCCTAGTTGAGCCCTGGTTGCGCACAAGTTGCAACCTACTTGGGCTCTCCTTGCACCCTAGTTGCGCCCTACTTGCGCCTCAGTTGGGGACTAGCTACGCCCTAGTTGTACCCTAGTTGCGCCCTAGTTCCGTCCTACTTGTACCCTATTTGTGCCCTAGTTGCGCCCCCGTTGCGCCCTTCTTACGTCCTAGTTACGTCCTAGTTGCGCTCTAGATGCGCCCTAGTTTTGTCCTAGTTGCACCTAAATTGTACCCTAATTGCGCTCTAGTTGTGCCCTAGTTGCGCCCTACTTACGCCCTACTTGCGCCCTACTTGAGCCCTACTTGCACCATAGTTGCATCTTACTTGCGCCTTAGTTGCGCCCTAGTTGCGCCTCAGTTGGGCACTAGCTACGCCCTACTTGCGCCCTAGTTGCGTCCTACTTGTGCCCTAGTTGCGCCCCAGTTGCGCCCTAGTTGCGCCCTACTTGTGCCCTAGTTGCGCCCTAGTTGCGCCTTAGTTGCGCCCTAGTTGCGCCCTAGTTGCGTCCTAGTTGCACCCTAGCTGCCCCCAGTTGCACCTGAATTGTGCCCTAGTTGCGTCCTCTTTGCAACCTAGTTGTGCCCTAGTTGCGCGCAAGTCGCGCCCTTGTCGCGCCCTAGTCGGGCCCTAGTTGCGCCCTCGTTGCGCACTAGTTGCACCCTATATGCGCCGTAGTTGGGCCCTAGTTGCGCCCTAGTTGTGCCCTAGTTACAACCTAGTTGCGCCCGATTTGCGCCCTAGTTGGCCCCAGTTGCGCCCTAATTGCGCCCTAGTTGTACCCTAGTTGCGCCCTAGTTGTGTCCTAGTTGCGCCCTAGTTGTGCCCAAGTCGCGCCCTAGTCGCGCCCTAGTCGCGCCCTAGTCGCGTCCTAGTTGCGCCATAGTTCCGCACTAGTTGCACCCTAGTTGCGCCCTACTTACGCCCTAGTTGCACCCTAGTTGTGCCCTAGTTGCGTCCTAGTTGCGCCCTAGCTGCACCCTAGTTTCCCCCTAGTTGCGCCCTAGTTGCGTCCGGGTGCCCAAGTTGTGGCCTAGTTGCGCCCTTCTTGCACCCTAGTTGCACCCTAGTTACGCACTAGTTGCGCCCTAGTTGCGTCCTAGTTGCGCCCTAGTTGTGCACTAGTTGCGTCCTACTTGCGCTCTACTGGCGCCTACGTGCACCCTAGTAACGCCTCAGTTGGGCACTAGCTACGCCCTAGTTGTCCCCTCATTGCGTCCTTAGTTGCGTCTTACTTACGCCCTAGTTGCGCCTAAGTTGCGCCCTAGTTGCGCCCAACTTGCAGAACAGTTGCACCCTAGTTGCGCCCTAGTTGCGCCCTAGTTGCGCCCTAGTTACACCCTAGTTGCGCCCTAGTTCCGCCCTAGTTGCGCCCTCGTTGCGCCCTTATTGCACCCTAGTTGCGTCCTAGTTGCGCCCTAGTTGCGCCCTAGTTGCCCCCAGTTGTGCCCTAATTGCGCCCTAATTACGCCCTAGTTGCGCCATAGTTGCGCTCTAGTTGCGCCCTAGTTGCGCCCTAGTTCCGCCCTAGTTGCGCCCTAGTTCCGCCCTAGTTGCGCCCTAGTTCCGCCCTAGTTGCGCCCTAGTTCCGCCCTAGTTGCGCCCTAGTTCCGCCCTAGTTGCGCCCTAGTTCCGCCCTAGTTGCGCCCTAGTTCCGCCCTAGTTGCGCCCTAGTTCCGCCCTAGTTGCGCCCTAGTTCCGCCCTAGTTGCGCCCTAGTTCCGCCCTAGTTGCGCCCTAGTTGCCCCCAGTTGTGCCCTAATTGCGCCCTAATTACGCCCTAGTTGCGCCATAGTTGCGCTCTAGTTGCGCCCTAGTTGCGCCCTAGTTACGCCCTATTTGCGCCCTAGTTGCGCCCTAGTTGCGCCCTAGTTGCGCCCTAGTTGCGCCCTAGTTGCGCCCTAGTTGTGCCCTAGTTGCGCCCTAGTTGCACCTAGTTACGCTCTAGTTGCGTCCTTGTTGTGCATTAGTTGTGCCCTAGTTGCGCCCTACTTGCGCCCTAGTTGCGCCCTAGTTGTGCCCTAGTTGCGCTCTGGTTGCACACAAGTTGCAACCTACTTGCGCCCTACTGGCACCCTAGTGCCTTAGTTGGGAACTAGATACGCATTAGTTATGTCCTAGTTGCGCTCTAGTTGTGTCCTACTTGTGCCCTACTTGCGGCCTTGTTGCGCCTTAGTTGCACCTTAGTTGCGCCCAACTTGCACACTAGTTACACCCTAGTTGTGCCCTAGTTGCGCCCTAGTTGGGTACTAGTTGCGCCCTAGTTACGCCCTAGTTGTGCCCCGGTTGCGCCCCTGTTGCTCCCTATTTGGGCCCTAGTTGCGCCCTAGTTGCGCCCTAGTTGCGACCTAGTTGCATCCTAGTTGTGCCCAAGTTGTGCTCTAGTTGCGCCCTAGTTGCTCCCTAGTTGCGCCCTAGTTGCACCCTAGTTGCATCCTAGTTGCGCCCTAGTTGCGCCCTAGTTGCACCCTCATTGCGTCCTCGTTGCGCCCTATTTACGCCCTCGTTGCCCCATTGTTGCGCCCTAGTTGCGTCATAGTTGCGCTCAAGTTGCACCCTAGTTCTGTCCTAGTTGCGCCCTAGTTACTCCCTAGCTGCGCTCTAGTTGCGCCCTAGTTGCGCCCTACTTGCGTCCTAGTTGCGTCCTAGTTGCGCCCTAGTTGCGCCCTAGTTGCGCACTAGTTGCGCCCTTGTTGGGCCTTACTTGTGCCCTGGTTGCACTCTACTTGCGCCCTACTTGCGCCCTAGTTGTGCCCAACTTTCACCCTAGTTGCGTCTTAGTTGCGCCCTAGTTGCGCCCTAGTTGCACCTCAGTTGGGCACTAGGCACGCCCTAGTTGTACCCTACTTGCGCCCTAGTTGCATTCTACTTGTTCCCCATTTGCGCCCTACTTGCGCCTTAGTTGCGCCCTAATTGTGCCCTCGTTGCGCCCTAGTTGCGCCCTAGTTGTGCCCTAGTTGCGTCCTAGTTGCGCCCTAGTTGAGCCCTAGTTGCGCCCAAGTCGTGCCCTAATCGCGCCCTAGTCGCGCCCTAGTTGCGCCCTAGTTGTCCACTAGTTGTACCCTAGTTGCGCCCTAGAAGCGCCGTAGTTGTGCCCTAGTTGCAACCTAGTTGTGCCCTATTTGCGCCCTGGTTGCCCCCAGTTGCGCCCTAATTGCGCCCTAGTTGCGCCCTAGTTGCGTCCTACTTGTGCCCTAGTTGCGCCCTAGTTGCGTCCAAGTCGCGCCCTATTCGCGCCCTAGTCGCGCCCTAGTTGCGCCCTAGTTGCGCACTAGTTGCACCCTGGGTGCGCCCTAGTTGCGCCCTCGTTGCGACCTAGTTGTTCCCTAGTTTCGTCCTAGTTGCACCCTAGTTGCGCCCTAGTTCCCTCCTAGTTGCATCCTAGTTGCACCCGGGCGTCCTAGTTGCGCCCTTGTTGCGCCCTACTTGCACCCTAGTTGCACCATAGTTACACACTAGTTGTGCCCTAGTTGTGTCATAGTTGCGCCCTATTTGCGCCCTAGTTGCGCCCTACTTGCGCCCTACTGGTGCCTACTTGCATCCTAGTTGACCCTCAGTTGGGCACTAGCTACACCCTAGTTGTCCCATAGTTCCGCCCTTAGTTGCGTCTTACTTACACCGTAGTTGCGCCTTAGTTGAGCCCTAGTTGCGCCCATCTTGCAGACTAGTTGCACCCTAGTTGCGCCCTAGTTGTGTCCTTGTTGCGGCCTAGTCGCACCTGAGTTGCACCCTAGTTGCGCCGTAGTTGCGCCCTCGTTGCGCCCTCGTTGCACCCTAGTTGCACCCTAGTTGCGCCCTAGTTGCACCTAGTTACACCCTAGTTGTGCCCTTGTTGTGCCTTAGGTGTGCCCTACTTGCGCCCTACTTGCACCGTACTTGCGCCCTAGTTGCGCCCTACTTGCACCCTAGTTGCGTCTTAGTTGCGCCCTTGTTGCGCCCTAGTAGCGCTCTTCCTGCGCCCTTATTGCACCCTACTTACACCCGATTGGCGCCCTACTTGCGCCTCAGTTGGACACTAGCTACGCCCTAATTGTGCCATAGTTGTGTCTTAGTTGCGTATTACTTGCGCCCTACTTGCGCCCTAGTTGCACCCTAGTTGCGCCCTACTTGCACCCTAGTTGCGCCCTAGTTGCGTCCTAGTTGCGCCTCTGTTGGGGACTAGCTACACCCTAGTTGTACCCTAGTTGCGCCCTAGTTGCGTCCTACTTGTACCCATATTTGTGCCCTAGTTGCGCCCTCGTTGCGCCCTTGTTGCGTCCTAGTTGCGCCCTAGTTGCGCTCTAGTTGTGCCCTAGTTGCGTCCTAGTTGCGCCCTAGTTGCGCCCTAGTTTCGCTCTACTTGTGACCTAGTTACACCCTACTTGCGCCATACTTGCACCCTACTTGCGCCCTACTTGCACCCTAGTTGCGTCTTAGTTGCGCTCTAGTTGCACCCTAGTTGCGCCTCAGTTGGGCACTAGATACGTCCTAGTTGTACCCTACTTGCACCCTAGTTGAGTCCTACTTGTGCCTTATTTGCGTCCTAGTTGTGCCGTAGTTGCGCCCTAGTTGCGCCCTAGTTACGCCCTAGTTGCGCCCTAGTGTCGCCCTAGTTGTGCCCTAGTTGCGCCCTAGTTTCGCCTTAGTTGCGCTAGTTGCGTCCTAGTTGCGTCCTAGTTGCGCCATAGCTGCCCCCGGTTGCGCCCTAATTGCACCCTAGGTGTGTCCTAGTTGCGCCCTAGTTGTGCCCTAGTTGCGTGCAAGTCCCGCCCTATTCGCGCCCTAGTCGCGCCCTAGTTGCGCCCTAGTTGCGCACTAGTTGTACCCTAGTTGCGCCCTAGTTGCGCCCTAGTTGCGCCCTAGTTGTGCCCTTGTTGGAACATAGTTGCGCCCTATTTGCGCCCTAGTTGCCCCCAGTTGCGCCCTAATTGCGTCTTAGTTGCACCCTAATTGCGCCCTAGTTGTGCCCTAGTTGCGCCCTTGTTGCGTCCAAGTCCCGCCCTAGTCGCGCCCTAGTCGCGCCCTAGTTGCGCCCTAGTTGCGCCCTAGTTGTGCCCTTGTTGGAACATAGTTGCGCCCTATTTGCGCCCTAGTTGCCCCCAGTTGCGCCCTAATTGCGTCTTAGTTGCACCCTAATTGCGCCCTAGTTGTGCCCTAGTTGCGCCCTTGTTGCGTCCAAGTCACGCCCTAGTCGAGCCCTAGTCACGCCCTAGTTGCGCCCTAGTTGCGCACTAGTTGGACCCTAGTTGCATCCTCGCTGCGCCCTAGTTGCGCCCTAGTTGCGCCCTAGTTGTGCCCTAGTTGCGTCCTAGTTGCGCCCTAGTTGCGTCCTAGTTTCCCCCTAGTTGCGCCCTAGTTGCGCCCGGGTGCCGTAGTTGCGCCCTAGTTGCACACTACTTGCACCCTAGTTGCACCCTAGTTACGCACTAGTTGCGCCCTTGCTGCGTCGTTGTTGCACCCTAGTTGCGCCCTAGTTGCGTCCTACTTGTGCCTTACTGGCGCCTACTTGCGTCCTAGTTACACCTCAGTTGGGCACTAGCTACGCCCTAGTTGTCCCATAGTTGCGCCCTTAGTTGCGTCTTACTTATGCCCTAGTTGCGCCTTAGTTGCGCCAGAGTTGCGTCCAACTTGTAGACTAGTTGCACCCTAGTTGCGCCCTAGTTGCGCCCTAATTGCGCCCTAGTTGCACCCTAGTTGCGCCCAAATTGCGCCATTGTTGCGCCCTAGTTACGCCCTAGTCGCGCTCTAGTTGCGCCCTAGTTGCGCCCTTGTTGCGCCCTAGTTGCGCCCTAGTTGTGCCCTTGTTGCGCCCTAGTTACACCCTAGTTGCGCCCTACTTCCGCCCTAGTTGCACCTAGTTGCGCCCTAGTTGCACCTAGTTTCGTCCTAGTTGCGCCCTTGTTGTGCATTAGTTGTGCCCTAGTTGCGCCCTACTTGCGCCCTACTTGCGCCATAATTACGCCATACTTGCACCCTAGTTGCGTCTTAGTTGCACCCTAATTGCGCCCTAGTTATGCCCTTCTTGCGCCCATGTTACACCCTACTTACACCCTATTGGCGCCCTAGTTGCGTCCTAGTTGCGCCTTGGTTAGGCACTAGCAACGCCGTAATGGTGCCTTAGTTGCATCCTAGTTGCGTCTTACTTGCGCCCTTGTTGTACCCTAGTTGCGTCCTACTTGCACCCTAGTTGCGCCCTAGTTGCGCCCTAGTTGCGCCGTAGTTGCGCCCTAGTTGCGCCCTGGTTGTACACAAGCTGCAACCTACTTGCGCCCTACTTGCACCCTACTTGCGCCCTAGTTGCGCCACAGTTGGGAACTAGCTATGCCCTAGTTGTACCCTAGTTGCGCCCTAGTTGCGTCCTAATCGTACCCTATTTGTGCCCTACTTACGCCTTAGTTGCGCCCTAGTTGTACCCTAGTTGCGCCCTAGGTGTGCCCTAGTTGCACCATAGTTGCGCCCTAGTTGCGCCCTAGGTGCGCCCTAGTTGCGCCCTAGTTGCGCCGTAGTTGCGCACAAGTCGCGCCCTAGTCGCGCCCTAGTTGCGCCCTAGTTGCGTCCTAGTTGTGCCCTAGTTGCGCTCTAGTTACGCCCTAGTTGCGCCCTAGTTGCATCCTAGTTGAGCCCAAGTCGCGCCCTATTCGCGCCCTAGTCGTGCCCTAGTTGTGCCCTAGTTGCGCACTAGTTACACCCTAGCTGCGCCCTAGTTGCACCCTAGTTCCACACTAGGTATGCCCTAGTTGCGTCCTAGTTGCGCCCTAGTTGCGCCATAGTTGCGCTCTAGTTGCGCCCTAGTTTCACCCTAGTTGGGCCCTAGTTCGGCCCTAGTTGCGCCCTAGTTGCGCCCTAGTTGGCCCCTAGTTGCGCACTAGTTGCACCCTACGTGCGCCCTACTTGCGCCCTACATGCGCCCTAGTTGCGCCTCAGTTGTGCACTAGCTACGTCCTAGTTGTACCGTATTTGCACCCTAGTTGCGTCCTATTTGTGCCCTACTTACGCCCTAGTTGCGCCTTAGTTGCGCCCTAGTTGCGCCATATTTGCGCCTTAGTTACGCTATAGATGCCGCCTAGTTCCGCCCTAGTTGCGCCCTAGTTGCGCCCTAGTTACGCCCTAGTTGCGCCATAGTTGCGCCCTAGTTGTGCCCTAGTTGCGCCCTAGTTGCGTCCTAGTTGCGCCCTAGTCGCGCCCTAGTTGTGCCCTAGTTGCGCCCTAGTTGCGCCCTAGTTGCGCCCTAATTTCACCCTATTTGCACCCTTATTGTACCATACTCGCGCCCTACTGGCACCCTACTTGTGCCCTTGTTGTGCCTTAGTTGGGCACTAGCTACGGCCTAGTTGTGCCCTAATTATGCGCTAGTTGCGTCCTCCTTGTGCCCTACTTGCGCGCTAGTTGTGCCCTAGTAGCGCCTTAGTTTCGCCCAACTTGCGCATTAGTTGCACCATAGTTGTGCCCTAGTTGTTACGTACTTGCGCTCTAGTTACACCCTAGTTGCACCCTACTTGTTGCACCCTACTTATGCCCTAGTTGCGCCCTAGTTGCGCCCTAGTTGCGCCATATTTGCGCTATAGTTGCGGCCTACTTGCGCCCTAGTTGCGTCTTAGTTGCGCACTAGTTGTGCCCAACTTGCATACTAGTTGCACCCTAGTTGCGCCCTAGTTGCGTCCTAGTTGTACCCTAGTTGCGCCCTAATTGCGCCCTAGTTGCGCCCTACTTGCACCCTACTTGCGCCCTAGTTGCACCCAAGCCCTACTTGTGCCCTGGGTGCGTCCTAGTTGCGCCCTAGTTGTACCCTAGTTGCGCCCTTCTTGTGCCCTTATTGCACCAAACTTTCACCCTACTGGCACCCTCTTTGCGTCCTAGTTGCGCCTCAGCTGGGCACTAGCTACGCCCTAGTTGCCCCCAGTTACATCATAATTGCGCCCTAGTTTCGCCCTACTTGCGCCTTAGTTGCGCCCTAGTTGCACCCTAGTTGCGCCCAAGTCGCGCCCTAGTCGCGCCCTAATCGCGCCATAGTCGCGCCCTAGTCGCGCCCTAGTTGCGCCTTAGTTGTGCTCTAGTTGCACCCTAGTTGCACCCTAGTTGCGCCCTAGTTGTGCCCTAGTTTTTCCCTAGTTGCGTCCTGGTTGCGCCCTAGTTGCGTCCTAGTTGCACCCTAGTTGCGCCCTAGATGTACCCTAGTCGCGCTGTACATGCACCCTACTTGCGCCCTAGTTGCGCCCTAGTTGCGACCTAGTTGCGCCCTAGTTGCGCCCTAGTTGCGCCCTAGTTGCTTTCTAGTGGCGCCCTACTTGCGCCCTACTCCCGCCTTAGTTGCGCCTCAGCTGGGCACTAGCTACGCCCTAGTTGTAACCTCGTTGTGCCATAGCTGTGTCCTACTTGTGCCCGACCTGCGCCCTATTTCCGCCTTAGTTGCGTCTTAGTTGCGCCTTAGTTGCGCCTTAGTTGCGCCCTAGTTGCGCACAAGTTGTGCCCTAGTTGCGTCCTAGTTGCACCCTGGTTGCGTCCCAATTGCGCCCTAGTTGCGCCCTAGTTGCGCCCTTGTTGCGCCCTTGTTGCACCCTCGTTGCGCCCTCGTTGCACCCTTGTTGCGCCCTCGTTGCGCTCAAGTTGCGCCCTAGTTGCACCCTTGTTACGCCCTAGTTGTGCCCCACTTGTGCCGTAGGTGTGCCCTACTTGCGTCCTTATTGCGTCCTACCTGCGCCCTAGTTGCACCCTTGGAGCGCCATAGTTGCATCCTAGTTTTGCCCTAGTTGCGTCCTAGTTGCACCCTAGCTGCACCCTAGTTGCACCCTAGTTGCGCCCTAGTTGCGTCCTAGTTGCGCCCTAGTTGCGCCCTAGCTGCGCCCTAGTTGCGCCCTAGTCACGCCCTAGTCACTCCCTAGTTGCGCCCTAGTTGCGCCCTAGTTGCACTCTAGTTGCACCCTATGTGCGCCCTTATTGCACCCTACTTGCGTCCTACTGACACCCTAGTTGTGCCTTAGTTGGACACTAGCTACCCCCTAGTTATGCCCTAGTTGCGCCCTAGTTGCGTCCTACTTGTCCCCTACTTGCGTGCTAGTTGTGCCTTAGTTACACCTTAGTTGCGCCCAACTTGCACAGTTGTTGCATCCTAGTTGCACCCTAGTTGCACCCTAGTTGTGCCCTATTTGCGCCCTAGTTACGCCCTAGTTGCGCCCCGGTTGCGCCCTAGTTGCGCCATAGTTGCGCCCTAGTTGCGCCCTAGTTGCGCCCTAGTTGCGACCTAGTTGCATCCTAGTTGCGTCCTAGTTGTGCCCTAGTTGTGCCCTAGTTGCAACCTAGTTGCGATTTATTTCCGTCCTAGTTGCCCCCAGTTGCGCCCTAATTGCGCCCTAGTTGCGCCCTAGTTGCGCCCTAGTTGTGCCCTAGTTGCGCCCTAGTTGCGCCCAAGTCGCGCCCTAGTCGCGCCCTAGTCGTGCCCTAGTTTCGCCCTAGTTGCGCACTAGTTGCTACCTGGGTGCGCCCTAGTTGCGCCCTATTTGTGCCCTAGTTGTGCCCTAGTTGCGTCTTAGTTGCGCCCTAGTTGCGCCATAGTTTCCCTTTAGTTTCGCCCTAGTTGCACCCTCGTTGCACCCGGGCGCCCTAGTTGCGCCCTAGTTGCGCCCTACTTGCACCCTAGTTGCACCATAGTTACACACTAGTTGCGCCCTAGTTGCGTCATAGTTGCGCACTAGTTGCATCCTAGTTGCGCCCTACTTGCGCCCTACTAGCGCCTACTTGCGCCCTAGTTGTGCCGCAGTTGGACACTAGCTACGCCCTAGTTGTCCTATAGTTGCGCCCTTAGTTGCGTCTTTCTTACGCCCTAGTTGCGCCTTAGTTGTGCCTTAGTTGCGCCCAACTTGCAGACTAGTTGCACCCTAGTTGCGCCCTAGTTCCATCCTAGTTGCGCCCTAGTTGCACCCTAGTTACGCCCTAGTTGCGTCCTAGTTTCGCCCTCGTTGCGCCCTCGTTGTGTCCTAGTTGCACCCTAGTTGTTCCCTACTTGCACCCTAGTTGCGCCCTAGTTGCGCCCTATATGCGCCCTAGTTCCGCCCTAGTTGCGTCCTAGTTGCGCACTAGTTGCGCCATACTTGCACCCTACTTGCACCATACTTGCGCCCTAGTTACGCCTTGGTTGGGCACTAGCTACGCCTTGGTTGTACCCTAGTTGTGCCCTAGCTGTGTGCTAATTGTGCCATAGTTATGTCCTAGTTGCGCCCTAGTTGACCCGAAACTTGGCATTCACGTCACGTTCATGTTCCTTATTCAAATCCACCGACGGATTTGGTTTCCATTCACTCCTCAGGTAACATACAGCATCACAGTCTTTAATATGTTCATTGCACTTTTTCCCATGTCCATAGCCTATCTTGCTTTGATGCCAGTCCCCAACCCCGAAAAAATAGGGTAGGCCACGACAGGCTCCCTGCCGCCACATGTGACAGATAATGTATTGCCGTTGGTTTCAGCACCTTTTGTCCACCGTTTTTTGTCCACCATCACCGCGTCTACTGTCCACCGTCGTCGTGTCCACTGTCCGACATCTAGCGCGTCTGCTGTCTAGCGTCTAGCGCGTCTACTATCCAGCGTCTAGCGCGTCTATTGTCCAGCGTCTATCGCGTCTACTTTCCAAGGTCAGCAGTCCAGCCTCTATCGTCCATCATCTACCCTCCATCCTCTTCCGTCCATCCTCTACCGTCAAACGTCCACCATTCAGCGGTTGACAGAAGAAAGGGAAAAAGAGAGGGGATGACAGACCAGGTTTGCTGGCGAGCCGTTTGCAGTTTGCACGGGCTCAAGACCAGCAAAAAAATGGGTTTTGATGTCCGCTGAAGAAGACAGCGCGACATAAAAACTTGCTAAGTATCGGCGGGGGAGGGGGGGTGTGTCGGCCGACCTCGACACCATGTCGAGGTCGACACGCCGACCCTCAACCCAGCACACAGTGTCTAGAGTCGAGAGCAACATAGACTTGCGCCCTACATGCGCTCTACTTGCGTCCTTCTTGCGCCCTACTTGCGTCCTACTTGCGCTCTACTTGCGTCCTAATTGCACCCTAGTTGTACCATATTTGCGCCCTACTTGCGCCATAGTTGCGCCCTACTTCCGCCCTACTTGTGCCCTACTTGCGCCCTACTTGCGCCATACTTGCGCCCTAGTTACACCCCAGTGGCACCAGACTTGCGCCCAAGTTACGTCCAAGTTGCGCCTCAACTGGGCAGTAGCTACGCTCTAGTTGCACCCTAGTTGCGTCCTTGTTGTGCCCCAGTTGTGCCCTAGTTGCGCCCTACTTGTGCCCTAGTTGCACCCTAGTTGCGCCCTAGTTGCGCCCTGCTTGCACCCTAGTTGCGTCATAGTTGCGCTCTAGTTGCACCCTACTTGCGTCCTACTTGTGCCCTACTTGCGCCCTGGTTGCATCCTAGCTGCGCCCTACTTGTGTCCTACTTGCCCCCTACGTGCGCCCTACTTGCGCCCTACTTGCGCCCTACTTGCGTCCTATTTGCGCCCTAGTTGTGCCTTTGTTACACCCTACTTGCGTCCTACTTGCGCCCTATTACTCCCTGGTTGCGCCCTATTGCTCCCTGGTTTTGCCCTACTTGCGCCCTAGTTATGCCCTACTTGCGCCCTAGTTGCGCCCTAGTTGCGTCACAGCTGGTCACTAGCTACACCCTAGTTGCGCCCTAGTTGTACCCTAGTTGTGCCTAATTGTGTCATACTTGCCCCCTACTTGTGCCCCATTTGTGCCCTACTTGTGCCCTAGTTGCGCCCAAGTGACGTCTTGGTTGCGTCTCAGTTCCGCACTAGCTACGTCCTAGTTGCGCGCTAGTTGTGCCCTAGTTGCGTCCTAGTTACCTCCAAGTTGTGTCCTACTTGCGCCATACTTGCGCCCTAGTTGCACCCTAGTTGCGCCCTAGTTGCGCCCAACTTGTGCCCTACTTGCGTTGTAGGTTCGCCCAAGTAGCGTTCTAGTTGCGCCCTACTTGAACCCTACATGCGCCCTACTTGCACCCTAGTTATGCCCTAGTTGCACCCTAGTTGCACCCTACTTGCATCCTACTTGCGCCCTACTTGCGTGCTCGTTGCGCCCTAGTTGCGCCCTTGTTGCGGACGTAACTCCCGAGCCTCCCCGTGCGAAATGCTGAAGAGCCCCATGACCGCACACTGGCTGCAGATGCCCACAGTGGACACCTTCTGCGCCAACATAGCTACCGCCTGCTAGGCCCAGCTCTCTTGCGCATCGGCCGAGCGGCGGCGTGGGCCCTGAGCCGGCAAATCCTAGCCAGCCGGGCGAGGAAGACTCAAGAACGATTCTCCAGGCCGCCCAGAGTTTCCCACGCCAGGGGGCGCAGAAAGTACCCACAACGTGGAGTCTTGCCATACTTGGCGCACTTCGCCGCCTCGGCCGCCTCCTTTGCCTTTTAGGTTCCGTGGCCCTCGCTTGGTGCACTTCCACTGTTGTGACGTCGAGCACACAAAATGTGCCAGTCTTCTGATCCTCCGTTAACAGGTCAGACCACAGCTCCCCCACGCCCCTCGGCAACGGCAGGATCCCCTCGTCTTCCACTTGCACTGGCAGCCAGTGCTCCCAGCATATGTCGGCAAGCTCCCTACAAATGGAATGGTGGATGTGTCATAATAGTTTCCGCAAAACTGACAGGACTCCCACCAGCTGGAAAATAAATTGTCATTAAACGGTTCAGCTCTGGCCCCAACTACCTCGGTCGACATACTAGCCATTGTCAATGCACTGACCGTTGTCAGCGCCTTAGCCAGTAAAACGGCTATCGGACCGAGTGATCCCCAAATAAACGGTCACCCCGCACGTGCGTCCGGCTAGCGCACAAGAAGCCGTTGCTTATTTTGCCTTGCTCTGCTTTGCATATATACGGAGGATGTTTACTCCCTCTAGTTAACGAGAACAGGTCTATTCATCCTGTTCCCGTTGGTTCCGCAGCTTAGCCGTCGTGTTCTCGCTCTGCTCGCATCTCGCTCCCATTTCCTTCTCCTAGCACTGTCTCCTCACGACTCTTCGCTTTTCCACCCTCAACCTTTCACTTCCACCGCCCTCTGCGTTCCTCTCTCACGTTCTCTCATGTGCACTCTCTCTACCTTGGAGCTTCAGTTCCTCGCGTCCTCTCGCGATCCTGGAACTAACTTCCTGGGCCAGATCTCACCGCTCTGGTTCCGCCACTTCCCTACGTCATTTTTGCCTGGTTCCGTGCTTCTGCTTGCTTCTGCTCCTGCCGTCCTCACTCATTACATTCTTCTGATATGGTATCAGAGCATCAGGCGACATCACCTGGTACATCGTGACCAAGTCGTCGACCTGTCGGTACCATTGCGTCCCTTCACGAGTTTACACTCCTCCGCCGCCGTCACCACCACTTCGTGCCTCTCCGCTTCATCAGGAGCTGACATCAGCAACACCTCTTGAAGAGCTCCTCACCCTAAACCTATGCCTTGTCATTCCAAGAAAGCCCTGCGCCCATTCCGCGCCCGTGGCCAATAATTTGTGACCTGTCGTCAACAACAGCTGCCAACAGTTCCCGAGCCGCTGCCTACCGTCAACTTCCTGGAAGCTTCCTGCCGCTCATCACCCACTGCCTCTCGTCTCGTCAACCTCGCAAGCAAACCCCGCCCTTCTCATGTCCCTCATCAGCCTCGTCTACTCCATTCTCATCATCCACAACAGTTCCATCACATCCATTGCCTCGTGCCGCGATCTCGCACCATCTCGTCAGACGCAGTATTGTACCTCCCGCTGTCAGGACATCGGACACCACCATTCTTACTGCTCCCACTTCTGAGCCAACTGGGGAACAAGCCGTCACTCTCCTGACATCAATGGACCAGTGCCTCTACTCGCTGCCTGACTTGCTCTCCTGCAAACCAACTTCCTCAAGCTGCCAGGATATTGGACACCACCAGTCTTCCTGTCCAACGAAGGGCTAACAGGGGAAAAAGCCATCACTCTCCTCAAAGCAGAGGAAGTGGTTGTCTTGCCCTGCCTCTCTGCCGCATCATCCTCCAATTCACCACTCACCATGATCTCCGCCTTCGTCATCATCATCATTGCTCTCTCGCATCATCCTCATCTACAGCCATGAGTGTTATGAGTTTTCAACGTTGACCACACATTGTGAAATCCGTTTGGTCATGGGTTGTGACATATCCCTACTTTGGTCTGTCACAGTACATGGTTACAACGCCGTGTCATTACGCATCGAAGGTCTTTGTGCTTTCTTATTGACACATAGTGCTCCCAAACCATTGTTAGCCCCCTCTGACTATATGTGACTTGTGTTGTGAGTTGTAAATGTTGACCACATGAAGTGAAATTCTTTGTTCATGGTCAGTGACATATGCATACTTTGGTTGGTCACTGTGCATTGTAGCCACACTGTGCCACTACATATTGAAGGTACTTGTACTGGCTAGTTGATAACTAGTATTCACAAACCATTGCCTTCCACCCTGACCATCAGTTACTCGTGCTATGAGTTGTCAAAGTTTACCACACTTAGTGACATTATTTGGTCATGGTAAGTGACATATGCCTACTTTGGTTTGTCATCGTACATGGTATCCACACCGTGCAACAACATATTGAAGCTCCTTGTGCTTGCTATTTGATACTTGGTGTTCCCAAATCATTGTTTCCCCCTCTGACCATTTGTGACTCGTATTATGAGTTGTCAACGTTGACCACACAGAGCGGATTTCATTGGTCACGGGTAGTATATTTGCCTACTTTGGTCGCTCATTGTGCATGGTACCCACACCGTACTACTACTGACTGAAGGTCATTGTACTTGCTAGTTGAGAACTGATATTCCCAAACCATTGTTTCCTTCCCTGACCGTTTGTGATTCGTGTTATGGTTGGTCAACGTTGACCACCCATATTGAAATTCTCTGGTCATGGTCATTGACATATGTTTAGTTTGAATGTTTGGTGTGCATATTAGCCACACCGTGCCACTACGTATTGAAGTTTTTTTTCCTTTCTAGTCCATGCATAGGGTTCCCAAACCAGTGTCTCTTACTCTCACCATTCGTGACTCATGTTATGAGTTGTCAATGTTGGCCACACATAGTGGACTTCTTCGGTCATAGTCAGTGACGTATTCATCCTTTGGTTGGTGACTTTGCACGCTAGCCACGTCGTGCTACTACTTGTTGAAGTTCTTTGTACTTGCTAGTTGATAACTAGTGTTCCTAACCCATTGTTTCCCCCTCTTACCATTTGTGACTCGTGTGATGAGTTTTCAACGTTGACCACACACTGTGAAATTCGTTTGGTCATGGTTAGTGACATATGCCTACTTTGGTTTGTCACTGTACATGGTTACCACGCCGTCTCACTATGAATTGAAGGTATTTGTGCTTTATAGTCAATAGATAGTCTTCTCAAACCATTGTTACCCCCCTTTGACTACGTGTGACTTGTGTTGTGAGTTTTCAACGCTGACCACATGAAGTGAAATTTGTTGGTCATGGCCAGTGACATATGCATAGTTTGCTTGGTCACTGTGCATGGTATCCACGCTATGCCACTACACATTGAAGGTATTTGTACTTGCCACTGGATGAATAGTATTCACAAACCATTCTCTTCCACCCTGACCATTTGTGACTCGTGTTATGAGTTGTCAAAGTTAACCACACTTAGTGACGTTTTTTTGTCATGGTCAGTGACATATGCATGCTTTGGTTGGTCATCGTGCATGGTACCCACACCGTGCCACAGCTTATTGAAGGTCCTTGTGCTAACTAGTTGATACCTGGTGTTCCCAAACCATTTTCTCCCCCTCTGACCATTTGTGACTCCTATTACGAGTTGTCAATGCTGACCAAACACAGCGGAGTTATTTGGTCAAAGGTAGTACATATGCCTTCTTTGGCAGGTCTTTGTGCATGGTAGCCACACCGTGCATATACTAATTGAAGGTTGCTGTTCTTGCTAGTTGAGAACTGATATTAACAGACCATTTTTTCCCCCTCTGACCGTTTGTGACTCGTGTTATGGTTGGTGAATGTTGACCACCCATATTGAAATTCTTTCATCGTGGTCGGTCATATATGCCTGGTTTGATAGTTTGGTGTGCATAGCAGCCACACCGTGCCACTACGTGTTGAAGTTCGTAGTCCCTTCTAGTCGATACATAAGGTTCCCAAACCATTGTCTCTCCCTCTGACCATTTGTGATTCGTGTTATGAGTTGTCAATTTGACCATACATAGTGCACTTTTCGGTCATAGTCAGTGACATGTGCATCCTTTTGTTGGTCCTTGTGCACGCTAGCCACACTGTGCCACTACTTGTTGAAAATCTTTCTACTTGCTACTTGATAACTAGTGTTCCCAACCCATTGCTTCCCCCATTGACCATTTGTGACTCGTGTTATGAGTTTTCGACGTTGACCACACACTGTGAAATCCGTTTGGTCATGGTTTGTGACATATGCCTACTTTGGGTTGCCACTGTACATGGTTACCACGCCATGTCGTTTCGCATCGAAGGTCTTTGTGCTTTCTTGTTGACAGCTAAAGTTCCGAAACCATTGTAAGTCCCCTCTAACTATCTATGACTCGTGTTGTGAGTTGTAAATGTTGACCACATGAAGTGAAATGTTTTGTTCATGGTCAGTGACATATGCATACTTTGGTTGGTCACTGTGCATTGTAGCCACACTGTTCTACTACATATTGAAGGTATTTGTACCTGCTAGTCAATAACTAGTATTCACAACCCATTATCTTCCACCCTGACCATTTGTGACTCGTGTTATGAGTTGTCAACTTTTACCACACTTAGTGACATTCTTTCGTCATGGTCAGTGACATATGCCTACTTTGGTTGGTCACCGTGCATGGTATCCACACCGTGCCACAACGTTTTGAAGCTCCTTGTGCTTCCTATGTGATAGTTGGTGTTTGCAAACCATTGTTTCCCCTCTGACCATTTGTGACTCGTATTATGAGCTGTCAACGTTGACCACACACAGCGGATTTCTTTGGTCAAAGGCAGTACATATGCCTACTTTGGTCGGTCATTGTGCATGGTAGCCACACTGTGCTACTACTGAATGAAGGTCGTTGTACTTGCTAGCTGAGANTAGTGACATTATTTGGTCATGGTCAGTGACATATGCCTACTTTGGTTGGTCATCGTGCATGGTATCCACACCGTGCCACAACGTTTTGAAGCTCCTTGTGCTTCCTATGTGATAGTTGGTGTTTGCAAACCATTGTTTCCCCTCTGACCATTTGTGACTCGTATTATGAGCTGTCAACGTTGACCACACACAGCGGATTTCTTTGGTCAAAGGCAGTACATATGCCTACTTTGGTCGGTCATTGTGCATGGTAGCCACACTGTGCTACTACTGAATGAAGGTCGTTGTACTTGCTAGCTGAGAACTGATATTCCCATAGCATTGTTTCCTCCCCTGACCGTTTGTGACTCGTGTTATGGTTGGTCAACATTGCCCACCCATATTGAAATTCTCTTGTCATGGTTAGTGGCATATGCCTAGTTAGGTTGTTTGAAGTGCATATTAGCCACACTGTGCCACTACGTTTTGAAGTTCTTTGTCCTTTCTAGTCGATACATAGGGTTCCCAAACTATTGTCTCTCCCTCTGACCATTTGTGACTTGTGTTATGAGTTGTCTATGTTGACCACACACAGTGGACTTCTTCGGTGATAGTCAGTGACACGTGCATCATTTGGTTGGTCACTGTGCACGCTAGCCACACGGTGCCACTACTTGTTGAAAATCTTTCTACTTGCTAGTTGATAACTAGTGTTCCCAACCCATGGTTTCCCCCACTGACCATTTGGGACTCGTGTTATGAGTTTTCAACGTTGACCACACACTGTGAAATCCATTTGGTCATGGTTAGTGACATATGCCTACTTTTGTTTGTCACTGTACATGGTTACCACGCCGTGTCACTCGGTATCAAAGGTCTTTGTTCTTTCTAGTTGATAGCTAGTGTTCCCAAACCGTTTTTAGCCCCTCTGAATATATGTGACTCGTGTTGTGAGTTGTCAACATTTCCCACATGAAGTGAAATTCTTCGGTCATGGTCAGAGACATATGCATACTTTGGTTGGTTACCGTGCATTGTAACCACACTGTGCCACTGCATATTGAAGGTATTTGTACTTGCTAGTCGATGACTAGTATTTAGAAACTATTATCTTCCACTCTGACCATTTGTGACTCGTATTATGAGCTTTTAAAGTTTACCACACATGGTGACATTCTTTGGTCATGGTCAGTGACATGTGCATACCTTGGTTGGTCACCGTGCATGGCATCCACCCCGTGCCACAACGTATTGAAGTTCTTTGTGCTTGCTAGTTTAGACTTGGTGTTCCCAAGCAATTGTTTCCCCCTTTGACTATTTTTGACTCGTATTATGTGTTTTCAACGTTGACCACACATAGCGGATTTCTGTGCTGAAAGGCAGTACATATGCCTACTTTGGTCGGTCATTGTGCATGGTAGCCACACCGTGCTACTACTGATTGAAGGGCATTGTACTTGGTAGCTGAGAACTGATATTCCCGGACCATTGTTTCCCCCTCTAACCGTTTGTGACTCGTGCTATGGTTAGTGAACGTTGACCACCCATATTGAAATTCTTTGGTCATGGTCAGTGACATATGCATAGTTTAGTTGTTTGGTGTGCATAGTAGGCACACCGTGCCACTACGTATTAGAGTTAATTTTCCTTTCTAGACCATGCATAGGGTTCTCAAACCACTGTCTCTTCCTGTGACTATTTGTGACTCATGTTATGAGTTGTCAATGTTGACCACACATAGTGGACTTCTTCGGTCATAGTCAGTGACATATGCATCCTTTGGTTGGTCACTTTGCACGCTAGCCACACTGTCCCATTACTTGTTGAAAACATTTATACTTGCTAATTGACAACTAGTGTTCCCCAACCATGGTTTCCCCCACTGACCATTTGTGACTCGTGTTATGAGTTTTCAACGTTGACCACACACTGTGAAATCCGTTTGGTCATGGTTTGTGACATATGCCTACTTTGGTTTGTCACTGTCCATGGTTACCACGCCGTGACATTACGTATCGAAGGTCGTTGTGCTTTCTTGTTGACAGCTAGTGTTTATAAACCATTGTTAGCCTTCTCTGACTATCTGTGACTCGTGTTGTGAGTTGTAAATGTTGATCACATGAAGATAAAATCTTTGTTCATGGTCAGTGACATATGCATACTTTGGTTGGACACTGTGCATTGTAGCCACACTGTGCCACTTCATATTGAATGTATTTGTACTGGCTAGTCGATAACTAGTATTCACAAACCATTATCTTCCACCCTGACCATTTGTGGCTCGTATTATGAGTTGTCAACGTTCACCACACACAGCGGATCTCTTTGGTCAAAGGTAGTACATATGCTTACTTTGGTCGGTCATTGTGCATGGTAGCCACACCGTTCTACCATATGTGAAGGTCGTTGTACTTGCTAGTTGATAATTGATATTCCCATAGCATTGTTTCCTCCCTGACCGTTTGTGACTTGTGTTATGGTTGGTCAATGTTGACCACCCATATTGAAATTCTCTAGTCATGGTCAGTTACATATGCCTAGTTTGGTTGTTTGGTGTGCATATTAGCCACATCGTGCCACTTCGTATCAAAGTTCTTTGTCCTTTCTAGTTGATGCATAGGGTTCCCAAACCATTGTCTCTCCCACTGACCATTTGTGTCTCTTGTTGTGAGTTGTCAATGTTGACCACACATAGTGGACTTCTTCGGTCATAGTGAGTGATATATGCATCCTTTGGTTGGTCACTGTGCACTCTAGCCACACCATCCCACTACTTGTTGAAAATATTTCTACTTGCTAGCTGATAACTAGTATTCTCAACCCATGGTTTCCCCCACTAACCATTTGTGACTCGTGTTATGAGTTTTCAACGTTGACTACACACTGTGAAATCCGTTTGGTCATTGTTAGTGACATATGCATACGTTTGTTGGTCCATGTACATGGCTACCACGCCATGTCACTATGTATCGAAGGTATTTGTGCTTTATAGTTGATAGCTAGTGTTCCCAAACCCTTGTTCGTCCTCCGAATTTCTGTGACTCGAGTTGTGAGTTGTCAATATTGACCACATGAAGTGAAATTCTTTGGTCATGGCTAGTGACATATGTATACTTTGGTTGATCCCTGTGCATTGTGGCCACACTGTGCCACTACATATTGAGGGTATTTGTACTTGCTAGTCAAAAACTAGTATTCACAAACCATTATCTTCCACCCTGACCATTTGTGACTCGTGTTATGAGTTGTCAAAGCTTACCACACTTAGTGACATTATTTGGTCATGGTCAGTGACATAATTCTGTTTTGGTTGGTCATTGTGCATGGAATCCACACAATGCCACAACGCATTGAAGATCTTTGTGCTTGCTATTTGCTACTTGGTGTCCCCAAACCATTGTTTCACCCTCTGAAAAATTGTGACTCTTATTATGGGTTGTCAACGTTGACCACACACAGCGGATTTCTTTGGTCAAAGGCAGTACATATGCCTACATTGGTCGGCCATTGTGCATGGTAGCCACACCGTGCTACTACTGAGTGAAGGTCGTTGTACGTGCCAGGTGAGAACTGATATTCCCATAGCATTGTTCCTCCCCTGACTGTTTGTGACTCGTGTTATGGTTGGTCAACGTTGACCACCCATATTGAAATTCTCTGGTCATGGTCAGTGACATATGCATAGTTTGGTTGTTTGGTGTGCATATTAGCAATACCGTGCCAATACATATCGAAGTTCTTTGTCCTTTCTAGTCGATACATAGGGTTCCCAAACCATTGTCTATCCCTCTGACCAGTTGTGACTCGTGTTATGAGTTGTCAATGTTGACGACACGTAGTGGACTTCTTCGGTCATAGTCAGTGACATATGCATCCTTTGGTTGGTCACTGTGCACGCTAGCCCCACCGTGCCACTACTTGTTGAAAATATTTCTCCTTGCTAGTTGATAACTAGTGTTCCCAACTCATGGTTTCCCCCAGTGACCATTTGTGACTCGTGTTATGAGTTTTCAACGTTGACCACACACTGTGAGATCTGTTTGGTCATGGTTAGTGACATATGCCTACTTTGGTTTGTCCGTGTACATGGTTACCACGCCGTGTCACTACGTATCAAAGGTCTTTGTGCTTTCTAGGTTACAGCTAGTGTTCCCAAACCATTGTTAGCCCCTTTGAATTTCTGTGATTCGAGTTGTGCGTTGTCAACATTGACCACATTAAGTGAAATTCTTTGGTCATGGTCAGTGACATATGCATACTTTGGCTGGTCCCTGTGCATTGTAGCCATACATTGCCACTACATATTGAATGTATTTGTACTTGCTAGTCAATAACTAGTATCAAGATACCATTATCTTCCACTACGACCATTTGTGACTCGTGTTATGAGCTGTCAAAGCTGACCACAAATGGTGACATTCTTCGGTCATGGTTAGTGATATATGCATACCTTGGTTCGTCATCGTGCATGGTATCCACACCGTGCCACAACGTTTTGAAGGTCATTGTGCTCACTAGTTGATACCTGGTGTTCCCAAACAATTGTTTCCCCCTCTGACTATTTGTGACTCGTATTATGAGTTGTCAACGTTGACCACACACAGCGGATTTCTTTGGTCAAAGGCAGTACATATGCCTGCTTTGGTCGGTCATTGTGCATGGTAGCCACACCGTGCTACTACTGATTGAAGGGCATTGTACTTGCTAGTTGATAACTGATATTCCCAGACCATTGTTTCCCACTCTAACCGTTTGTGACTCGTGTTATGGTTTGTGAACGTTGACCACCCATATTGAAACTCTTTGGTCATGGTCAGTGACATATGCCTAGTTTGGTTGTTTGGTGTGCATACTAGCCATACCATGCCACTACGTATTGAAGTTATTTCTCCTTTCTAGTCCATGCATAGAGTTCCCAAACCATTGTCTCTCCCTCTGACCATTTGTGACTCGTGTTATGAGTTGTCAATGTTGACCACGCATACTGGATTTCTTCGGTCATAATCAGTGACGTATTCATCCTTTGGTTGGTCACTGTGCACGCTAGGCAAACCGTGCCTCTACGTGTTGAAGTTCTTCGTACTTGCTAGTTGACAACTAGTGTTCCCGACCCATTTTTCCCCCTCTGACCATTTGCGACTCGTGTTATGAGTTTTCAATATTGACCACACACTGTGAAATTCGTTTGGTTTGTCACTGTACATGGTTACCACGCCGTGTCACTACATATTAAAGGTATTTGTGCTTTCTAATTAATAGCTAGTGTTCCCAAACCATTGTTACCTCCCTTTGACTATGTGTGACTCATGTAGTGAGTTGTCAACGCTGACCACATTAAGTGAAATTCGTTAGTCATGGTCAGTGACATATGCATCCTTTGGTTGGTCACTGTGCATGGTACCCACGCTGTGCCACTACATGTTGAATGTATTTGTACTTGCTACTCGATAACCAGTATTCACAAACCATTGTCTTCCACTCTGACCATTTGTGACTCGTGTTATGACCTGTCAAAGTTTACCACACTTAGTGACATTATTTAGTAATGGTCAGTGACATGCCTACTTAGTTTGGTCATCGTGCATGGTTTCCACACCGTGCCTCATTTTGTTGAAGGTCCTTGTGCTTGCTAGTTGATACCTGATGTTACCAGACCATTGTTTCCACCTCTGACCATTTGTGATTCGTATTATGAGTTGTCAACGCTGTCCACACACAGCGGATTTCTTTGGTCAAAGCCAGTACATATGCCTACTTTGGTCGGTCATTGTGCATGGTAGCCACACCGTGCTTATACTCATTGAAGGTCGCTGTACTTGCTAGTTGAGAACTGATATTCCCAGACCATTGTTTCCCTGTCTGACCGTTTGTGACTCGTGTTATGGTTGGTGAATGTTGACCACCAATATTGAAATCCGTTGCTCATGGTCAGTGACATATGCCTACTTCGGTTGTTTGGTGTGCATAGAAGCCACACCGTGCCACTACGTATTGAAGTTCTTTGTCCTTTGTAGTCGATACATAGGGTCCCCAAACCATTGTCTCTCCCTCTGACCATGTGTGACTCGTGTTATGAGTTGTCAATGTTGACCACATGTAGTGGACTTCTTCGGTCATAGTCAGTGACATATGCATCCTTTGGTTAATCGCTGTACACGCTAGCCACGCCGTGCCACTACTTGTTGAAAATCTTTCTACTTGCTAGTTGATAACTAGTGTTCCCAACCCATGGTTTCCCCCACTGACCATTTGTGACTCGTGTTATGAGTTTCCAACGTTGACCACACACTGTGACATCTGTTTGGTCATGGTTAGTGACATATGTCACTTTGGGTTGTCCTTGTAAATGGTCACAACGCAGTGTCACTACGTATCAAATGTCTTTGTGCTGTCTAGTTGATAGCTAGTGTCCTCAAACCATTGTTAGCCCCTCTAAACATCTGTGACTCGAGTTGTGAGTTGTCAATATTGACCACATTGAGTGAAATTCTTTGGTCATGGTCAGTGACATATGCAGACTTTGGTTGGTCCCTGCGCATTGTAGCCACACTGTGCCACATCATATTGAAGGTAATTGTACTTACGAGTCGATAACTAGTATGTAGAAACCATTATCTTCCACTCTGACCATTTGTGACTCGTGTTATAAGCTGTCAAAGTTTACCACACATGGTGACATTCTTTGGTCATGGTCAGTGACATATGCATACCTTGGTTGGTCATCGTGCATGGTATCCTCACCGTGCCACAATGTATTGAAGGTCATTGTGTTTTCTAGTTGATACCTGGTGTTCCCAAACAATTGTTTCCCCCTCTGACTATTTGTGACTCGTATTATGAGTTGTCAACGTTGACCACACACAGCGGATTTCTTTGGTCAAAGGCAGTACATATGCCTACTTTGGTAGGTCATTGTGCATGGTAGCCACACCGTGCTACTACTGATTGAAGGGCGTTGTACTTGCTAGTTGAGAACGGATATTCCCGGACCATTGTTTCCCCCTCTGGCCATTTGTGACTCGTGTTATGGTTGGTGAAGGTTGACCACCCATTTTGAAATTCTTTGGTCACGGTCAGTGACATATGCCTAGTTTGGTTGTTTGGTGTGCATAGTAGCCAAACCGTACTACTACGTATTGAAGTTATTTCTCCTTTCTAGTCCAGGCATAGGGTTGCCAAACCATTGTCTCCCCCTCTGCCCATTTCTGACTCGTGTTATGAGTTGTAAATGTTGACCAAGCATACTGGATTTCTTCGATCATAGTCAGTGACATATTCATCCTTTGGTTGGTCACTGTGTACGCTAGCCAAACTGCGCCACTACTTCTTGAAGTTCTTCGTACTTGCTAGTTGACAACTAGTGTTCCCAACCCATTGTTTCCCCCTCTCACCATTTGTGACTCGTGTTATGAGTTTTCAATATTGACCACACACTGTGAAATTCGTTTGGTCATGGTTAGTGACATATGCCTACTTTGGTTTGTCACTGTACATGGTTACCACGCCGTGTCACTACATATTAAAGGTATTTGTGCTTTCTAGTTGATACCTGGTGTTCCCAAACAATTGTTTCCCCCTCTCACCATTTGTGACTCGTGTTATGAGTTTTCAATATTGACCACACACTGTGAAATTCGTTTGGTCATGGTTAGTGACATATGCCTACTTTGGTTTGTCACTGTACATGGTTACCACGCCGTGTCACTACATATTAAAGGTATTTGTGCTTTCTAGTTATTAGCTAGTTTTCCCAAACCATTGTTACCTCCCTTTGACTATCTGTGACTCGTGTAGTGAGTTGTCAACGCTGACCACATGAAGTGAAATTCGTTGGTCATGATCAGTGACATATGCATACTTTGGTTGGTGACTATGCATGGTACCCACGCTCTGCCACTACATATTGAAGGTGTTTGCACTTGCTACTCGCTAACTAGTATTCACAAACCATTGTCCTCAACTCTGACCATTTGTGACTCGTGTTATGAGCTGTCAAAGTTTACCACACTTAGTGACATTATTTGGTCATGGTCAATGACATTGCCTACTTTGGTTGGTCATCGTGCATGGTATCCACACCGTGCCACAACTTGTTGAATGTCCTTGTGCTTGCTAGTTGATACATGATGTTACCAGACCAATGTTTCCACCTCTGACCATTTGTGATTGGTATTATGAGTTGTCAACACTGTCCACACACAGCGGATTTCTTTGGTAAAATGCAGTACATATGCCTACTTTGGTGGGTCATTGTGCATGATAGCCACACCGTGCTTATACTGATTGAAGGTCGCTGTACTTGCTAGTTGAGAACTGATATTCCCAGACCATTGTTTCCCCCTCTGACCGCTTGTGACTCGTGTTATGGTTGGTGAATGTTGACCACCCATATTGAAATTCTTTGGTCATGGTCAGTGACATGCGTACTTTGGTTGTTTGGTGTGCATAGTAGCCACACCGTGCCACTGCGTATTGAAGTTATTTGTCCTTTCTAGTCAATAGATAAGGTTCCCACACCATTATCTCTCCCTCTGACCATTTGTGACTCGTGTTATGAGTTGTCAACGTTGACCACACATAGTGGACTTCTTCGGTCATAGTCAGTGACATATGCATCCTTTGGTTGGTCACTGTGCACGCTAGCCATACCGTGCCACTACTTGTTGAAAATATTCTACCCGCTAGTTGATAACTAGTGTTCCCAACCCCTGGTTTCCCCCTCTGACCATTTGTGACTTGTGTTATGAGTTTTCAACGTTGACCACACACTGTGACATCCGTTTGGTCATGGTTAGTGACATATGCCTACATTTGTTTGTCACTGTACATTGTTACCACGGCGTGTCACTACGTATTGAAGGTCTCTCTGCTTTCTTGTTGATAAGTAGTGTTCCGAAACCATTTTCCCCCCCGTCTCAATATCTGTGACTCGTGTTGTGAGTTGTCAACATTGACCACATGAAGTGAAAATGTTTCTTCATGGTCAGTGACATATGCGTACTTTGGTTGGTCACTGTGCATTGTAGCCATACTATGCCACTACATATTGAAGGTATTTGTACTTGCCAGTCGATAATTAGTATAGACTAACCATTATCTTCCACCCTGAACATTTGTGACTCGTCTTATGAGTTTTCAAAGGTTACCCCACACGGTGACATTCTTTGGTCGTGGTCAGTGATATAAGCCTGCTTAGGTTGGTCATCGTGCATGGTTTCCACACCGTGCCACAACGTATTGATGCTCCTTGTGCTTGCTATTTGATACTTGGTGTTCCCAAACCATTGTTCCCCCCTCTGACCATTTGTGACTCGTATTAAGAGTTGTCAACGTTGACCACACACGGCGGATTTCTTTGGTCAAAGGCAGTACGTATGCCTACTTTGGTCGGTCATTGTGCATCGTAGCCACACCGTGCTACTACTGACTGAATTTCATTGTACTTGCTAGTTGGTATCTAGTATTCCCAAACCATTGTTTCCCCCTCTGACCATTCGTGACCCATATTATGGGTTGTCAACGTTGACCACACATAGTAAAATTATCTGGTCATGGTAAGTGGCACATGGCTAATCTGGTTGGTCATTGTGCACGGTAGCCACACCGTTCCAGTACTTGTTGAAAGTCTTTGTACTTGCTAGTCAACAAATAGCAAAAGGTTTATCCCTTTGATACCAGGTCGGTTTTTTTTCATTTTTTACGCGTAGGTGCCTTCACTGGAATACTCCCTCCCACCCCCCTAGAGGCATGTTCCGTGGACGACCTGGAGGACAGATTTGCGACCGCATTGTGACACCCCCGTACCCCCCCCCACGGCTTAGGCTCGAAGGTAGAGTTGAGGTATCAAAACACGGCCACCCCTCCCCCAGGTCGCGAGCCTATTCTATATTGCGCGTAAGAGGATTCAAACCCAGGAACTACTACTCCAGAATCAAACTCTATAAGCACTAAGCCAACTCACATGGTGTTCATATGATGTCCAAATGACATTACAAGGGCTCCTATCGGTAAAGGGCATAAAATAAGGGGGTGTAAGATTAGAGGGTAGTTTTCAAAAGTATGAATAATAAAAAATTTTGTTTGATAAAAAAACATTGACGCAGACAGAATTTCAAAATTTGCAACTTCGAGCTTGAGTAACCTCTCAACTATTGCTCCCATTGACCAGCCGTAAGAAGGAAAGTTTACTACACACAGTGAAACTCTTTTTATGATATCCAATGACACAAGCATACTTTGGTTGGTCATTGTGCATGGTAGCCACACCGTGCCCCACTTATGGAAGGTCTTTGTACTTGCTAGTCGATACTGAGTATTCCCAAACCATTGTTTCTCCCTCTGCCCGTTTTTGACTTGTATCATGAGCTGTGAACGTTGACCACAGACACTACACTTCTTTGGTCATTGTGCACAGTAGCCACACCGTGCCAATACATACAAATAATATCTGTACTTGCTAGAAGACATAGTGTTTTGAAACCATGTTTTCCTCCTCTGACCATTTGTGACTCATGTTATGTGTTGTGAACGTTGACCATCCATATTGAAATTATTTGGTCATGGTTAGTGACATATGCCTAGTTTGGTTTGTCACTGTACGTGGTTACCACGCCGTGTCACTTCGTATTGAATGTCTTTGTCCTTTCTAGCTGATAGCTAGTGTTCCCAAACCATTGTTACCCCCCTCTAACTATCAGTGACTCGAGTTGTGAGTTGTCAACGCTGACCACATGAAGTGAAATTTGTTGGTCATGGTCAGTGACATATGCCCACTTTGGTTGGTCACTGTGCATGGTAGCCACGCTGTGCCACTACATATTGAAGGTATTTGTACTTGCTAATCCATAACTAGTATTCATAAACCATTATCTTCCACCCTGACCATATGTGACTCGTGTTATGAGTTGTCAACGTTTACCACACTTAGTGACATTATTTGGTCATGGTCAGTGACATATGCCTACTTTGGTTGGTCATCGTGCATGGTATCCACACCGTGCCACAACTTATTGAAGGTCCTTATGCTTGCTAGTTGATACCTGATGTTCCCAAACCATTGTATCCACCTCTGACCATTTGTGACTCCTATTATGAGTTGTCAACGTTTACCACACTTAGTGACATTATTTGGTCATGGTCAGTGACATATGCCTACTTTGGTTGGTCATCGTGCATGGTATCCACACCGTGCCACAACTTATTGAAGGTCCTTATGCTTGCTAGTTGATACCTGATGTTCCCAAACCATTGTATCCACCTCTGACCATTTGTGACTCCTATTATGAGTTGTCAACACTGACCACGCACAACGGATTTCTTCGGTCAAAGGTTGTACGTATGCCTACTTTGGTCGGTCGTTGTGAATGGTAGCCACACCGTGCTTATACGGATTGAAGGTCGCTGTACTTGCTAGTTGAGAACTGATATTCACAGACCATTTTTTCCCCCTCTGACCGTTTGTGACTCGTGTTATGGTTGGTGAACGTTGACCACCCATGTTGAAATTCTTTCATCATGGTCGGTGACATATGCCTAGTTTGGTTGTTTGGTAAGCAAAGTTGCCACACCGTGCCACTACGTATTGAGGTTCTTTGTCCTTTCTAGTCAATACATATGGTTCCCAAACCATTGTCTCTCCCTCTGACCATTTGTTACTCGTGTTATGAGTTGTCAATGTTCACCATACATATTGGACTTCTTCGGTCATAGTCAGTGATGTGTGCATCCTTTGGTTGGTCACTGTGCAAGCTAGCCACACCGTGGCACTACTTGTTGGAAATCTTTCTAATTGCTAGTTTGTAACTAGTGTTCCAAACCCATGGTCTCCCCTACTGACCATTTTTGACTCGTGTTATGAGTTTGCAACGTTGACCACACACTGTGAAATCCGTTTGGTCATGGTTAGTGACATATGCCTACTTTGGGTTGTCACTGTACATGGTTACCACACCGTGTCGCTACATATTAAAGGTATTTGTGCACTCTTCTTAATAGCTAGTGTTCCCAAACCATTGTTACCCCCCTCTACCTATCAGTGACTCGTGTTGTGAGTTGTCAACGCTCACCACATGAAGTGAAATTCGTTGGTCATGGTCAGTGACATATGCATACTTTGGTTGGTCAATGTGCATGGTACGCTGTGCCACTACATATTGAAGGTATTTGTACTTGCTAGTCAATAACTAGTACTCACAAACCATTATCTTCCATCCTGACCATTAGTGACTCGTGTTATGAGTTGTCATAGTATACCACACTTAGTGACATTATTTGGTCATGGTTAGTGACATATGCCTACTTTGGTTGGCCATCGTACATGGTATCCACATCGTGCCACAACTTATTGAAATTCCTTGTGCTTGCTAGTTGATACCTGGTGTTCCCAAACCATTGTCTCCCCCTTTGACCATTTGTGACTCCTATTATGTGTTTTTAACGCAGACCACACATAGTGGATTTCTTTGGTCCAAGGTAGTACATATGCCTACTTTGGTCGGTCATTGTGCATGGTAGCCACACTGTACCTATACTGATTGAAGGTCGTTGTACTTGCTGGTTGAGAATTGATATTCACAAACCCTTGTTTTCCCCTCTGAACATTTGGGACTCGTGTTAAGGTTGGTGAATGTTGACCACCCATATTGAAATTCTTTCATCATGGTCGGTGACATATGCCTAGTTTGGTTGTTGGGTGTGCATAGTAGCCACACCGTGCCACTATGTTTTGAAGTTCTTTGTTCTTTCTAGTCTAGACATAGAGTTCCCAAACCATTGTCTCTCCCTCTGACCATTTGTGCCTCGTGTTATGCGTTGTCAATGTTGACCATACATAGTGGACTTCTTCGGTCATAGTCAGCGACGAGTGCATCCTCTGGTTGTTCACTGTGCATGCTAGCCACACCGTGCCAGTACTTGTTGAAAATATTTCTACTTTGTAGTTGATAACTATTGTTCCCAACCCATGGTTTCCCCCACTGACCATTTGTGACTCGTGTTATGAGTTTTCAACGTTGACCACACGCTGTGAAATCCATTTGGTCATGGGTTGTGACATATGCCTACTTTGGGTTATCAGTGTACAGTGTTACCACGCCGTGTCATTACGTATCGAAGGTCTTTGTGCTTTCTTGTTGACAGCTAGTGTCCCTAAACTTTTCTTAGCCCCCTCTGACTATTTGTGACTCGTGTTGTGAGTTGTAAATGTTGACCACATTAAGTGAAATTCTTTGTTCATTGTCAGTGACATGCATACTTTGGCTGGTCACTGTGCATCGTAGCCACACTGTGCCACTACATATTGAAGGTATTTGTACTAGATAGTCAATAACTAGCATTCAAAAACCATTATCTTCCACCCTGACCATTTGTGACTCGTGTTATGAGTTGTCAAAGTTTACCACACTTAGTGACATAATTTGGTCATGGTCAGTGACATATGCCTCTTTTGGTTGGTCATCATGCTTGGTATCCACACCGTCCCACAACTTATTGAAGGTCCTTGTGCTTGCTAGTTGATACCCAGTGTTCCCAACCCATTGTCTCCCCCTCTGACCATTTGTGACTCTTATTATGGGTTGTTAATCGGACAACACACACCGGTTTTTTTTGGTCCAAGGTAGTACATATGCCTACTTTGGTCGGTCATTGTGCATGGCAGCCACACTGTGCTTATACTAATTGAAGGTCGATGTACTTGCTAGTTGAGAACTGATATTCACAGACCATTGTTTCCCCCTCTGACTTTTTATGACTCGTGTTATGGTTGGTGAATGTTGACCACCCATATTGAAATTCTTTCATCATGGTCGGTGACATATGCCTAGTTTGGTTGTTTGGTGTGCATAGCAGCCACACCGTGCAACTACGTACTGAAGTTCTTTGTCATTTTGAGTCGATACATAGGGTTCCCAAATGATTGTCTCTCCCTCTGACCATTTGTGACTCGTGTTATGAGTTGTCAATGTTGACCATACGTAGTGGACTTCTTCGGTCATAGTCAGTGACGTGTGCATCCTTTGGCTGGTCACTCTGCACGCTAGCCACACCGTGCCACTACTTGTTGAAAATCTTTCTAATTGCTAGTTGATATCTAGTGTTCCCAACCCATGGTTTCCTACTGACTATCTGTGACTCGTGTTATGAGTTTTGAACGTTGACCACACACTGTGAAATCCGTTTCGTCATGCTTTGTGATACATGCCTACTTTGGGTTGTCACTGTACATGGTTACCACGCCGTGTCATTACGTGTCGAAGGACTTTGTGCTTTCTTGTTGACAGCTAGTGTTCCCAAACCATTGTTAGCCCCCTCTGACTATATGTGACTCGTGTTGTGAGTTGTAAATGTTGACCACATGAAGTGAAATCCTTTGTTCATGGTCAGTGACATATGCATACTTTGGTTGGTAACTGTGCATTGTAGCCACATTGCGCCACTACATATTGGAGGTATTTGTAATTGCTAGTCGATAACTAGTATTCACAAACCATTATCTTCCACCCTGACCATTTGTGACTCGTGTTTTGAGTTGTCAAAGTTTACGACACTTAGTGACATGATTTGGTCATGGTCAGTGATGTATGCCTACTTTGGTTGGTCGTCGTGCATGGTATCCACACCGTGCCGTAACGCATTCAAGCTCCTTGTGCTTGCTATTTGATACTTGTTGTTGCCAAACCATTGTTTCCCCCTCTGACCATTTGTGACTCGTATAATGAGTTGTCACCGTTGACCACACACAGCGGATTCCTTTGGTCAAAGGCAGTACATATGCCTCCTTTGGTCGGTCATTGTGCATGGTAGCCACACCATGCTACTACTGACTGAAGGTCGTTGTACTTGCTAGTTGAGAACTGATATTCCCATAGCATTGTTTCCTCCCCTGACCGTTAAGGTTGGTCAACGTTGACCACACATATTGAAATTCTCTGGTAATGGTCAGTGACATATGCCTAGTTTGGCTGTTTGGTGTGCATATTAGCCACACCGTGCCACTGCGTATTGACGTTCTTTGTCCTTTATAGTCGATACATAGGGTTCCCAAACCATTGTCTCTCCCTCTGGCCATTTGTGACTCGTGTTCTGAATAGTCGATGTTGACCACACATAGTGGACTTCTTCGGTCACAGTAAGTGACATATGCATCCTTTGGTTGGTGAATGTGCACGCTAGCCAAACCGTGCCACTAATTGTTGAAGATATTTCTACTTGTTAGTTGATAACTAGTGTTCCCAACCCATGGTTTGCCCCACTGACCATTTGTGACTCGTGTTATGAGTTTTCAACCGTGACCACACACCATGAAATCCGTCTGGTCATAGTTAGTGACATATGCCTACTTTGGTTGGTCCCTATACATGGTTACCACACCGTGTCACAACATATCAAAGGTCTTTGTGCTTTCTAGTTGATATCTAGTGTTCCCAAACCGTTGTTAGCCCCTCTGAATATCTGTGAATCGTGTTGTAAGTTGTCAACGCTGACCACATGAAGTGAAATTCTTTGGTCATGGTCAGTGACATATGCATACTTTGCTTGGACAATGTGCATGGTAATCACCCTGTGCCAATACATATTGAAGGTATTTGTACTTGCTAGTGGATAACTAGTATTCACAAACCATTATCTTCCACCTTGACCATTTGTGACTCGTGTTATGAGTTGTCAAAGTTTACCACACTTAGTGACATTATTTGGTCATTGTCAGTGTCATATGCCTACTTTGGTTGGTCATCGTGCATGGTATCCACACCGTGCCACAACGTATCAAAGCCCCATTCTGCTCGCTCTTTGATACTTGGTGTTCCCAACCCATTGTTTGCCCCTCTGACCATTTGTGACTTGTACTATGAGTTGTCAACGTTGACCACACAGCGGATTTCTTTAGTCAAAGCCAGTGTATATGTCTACTTTGGTCGGTTATTGTGCATGGTAGCCACACCGTGCTACTACTGACTGAACGTCGTTGTAGTTGCTTGTTAAGAACTGATATTCCCATGGCATTGTTTCCTATTCTGACCGTTTATGACTCGTGTTATGATTGGTCAACGTTGACCACCCAAATTGAAATTCTCTGTTCATGATCAGTGACGAATGCCTAGTTTGGTTGTTTGGTGTGCATATTAGCGACACCGTGCCACTACGTATTGAAGTTCTTTGTCCTTTCTAGTCGATACATAGGGTTCCCAAACCATTGCCTCTCTCTCTGACCATTTTCGACTCGTGTTATGAGTTGTCAACGTTGACTACACATAGTGGACTTCTTCGGTCATAGTCAGTGACGTATGCATCCTTTGCTTGGTCAATGTGCATGCTAGCCATACCGTGCCACTGCTTGATGAAGGTATTTGTACTTGCCAGTTGATAACTAGTGTTCCCAACCCATTGTTTCCCCCTCTGACCATTTGTGACTCGTGTTATACATTTTCAACGTTGACCACACACTGTGAAATTTGTTTGGTCATGGTTAGTGACATATGCCTACTTTGGTTTGTCACTGTACATGGTTACCACGCCATGTCCCTACTTATCGAAGGTCTCTGTGCTTTCTAGTTGATAGCTAGTGTTCCCAAAACATTTTTTCCCCCTCTGAATATTTGTGACTCGTATTGTGGGTTGTCAACATTTACCACATGAAGTGAAATTCATTGGTAATGGTCAGAGACATATGCATACTTTGGTTGGTCACTGTGCATTGTGGCCACACTGTGCCACTGCATATAGAAGGTATTTGTACTTGCTAGTCGATAACTAGTTTTTAGAAACCATTATCTTCCACTCTGACCATTTGTGACTCGTGTTATGAGTTCTCAGAGTTTACCACACATGGTGACATTCTTTGGTCATGGTCAGTGACATATGCATGCCTTGGTTGGTCATCGTGCATGGTATCCACCCCGTGCCAAAATGTATTGAAGGTCGTTGTGCTTGCTAGTCGATACCTTGTGTTCCCAAACAATTGTTCCCCCTCTGACTATTTGTGACTCGTATTATGAGTTGTCAACGTTGACCACACACAGCGCATTTCTTTGGTCAAAGGCAGTACATATGCCTTCTTTGGTTGGTCATTGTGCATGGTAGCCACACCTTGCTACTACTAATTGAAGGGCGTTGTACTTGCTAGTTGAGAACTCATATTCCCATGGCATTGTTTCCTATTCTGACCGTTTATGACTCGTGTTATGGTTGGTCAACGTTGACCATCCATATTGAAATTCTCTGGTCATGATCAGTGACGAATGCCTAGTTTGGTTGTTTGGTGTGCATATTAGCGACACCGTGCCACTAGGTAATGAAGTTCTTTGCCCTTTCTAGTCGATACATAGGGTTCCCAAAGCATTGTCTCTCCCTCTGACCATTTTCGACTCGTGTTATGAGTTGTCAACGTTGACTACACATAATGGACTTCTTCGGTCATAGTCAGTGACGTATGCATCCTTTGCTTGGTCAATGTGCACGCTAGCCATACCGTGCCACTGCTTGTTGAAGGTCTTTGTACTTGCCAGTTGATAACTAGTGTTCCCAACCCATTGTTTCCCCCTCTGACCATTTGTGACTCGTGTTATGCATTTTCAACGTTGACCACACACTGTGAAATTCGTTTGGTCATGGTTAGTGACATATGCCTACTTTGGTTTGTCACTGTACATGGTTACCAAGCCATGTCACTACGTATCGAAGGTCTCTGTGCTTTCTAGTTGATAGCTAGTGTTCCCAAAATATTTTTACCCCCTCTAAATATTTGTGACTTGTATTGTGAGTTATCAACATTGACTACATGAAGTGAAATTCTTTGATAATGGTCAGAGACATATGCATACTTTGGTTGGTCATTGTGCATTGTAGCCATACTGTGCCACTACATATAGAAGGTATTTGTACTTGCTAGTCGATAACTAGTTTTTAGAAACCATTATCTTCCACTCTGACCATTTGTGACTCGTGTTATGAGTTCTGAGAGTTTACCACACATGGTGACATTCTTTGGTCATGGTCAGTGACATATGCATACCTTGGTTGGTCATTGTGCATGATATCCACCCCGTGCCACAACGTATTGAAGGTCATTGTCCTTGCTAGTTGATACCTGGTGTTCCCAAACAATTGTTCCCCCTTGGACTATTTGTGACTCGTGTTATGAGTTGTCCACGTTGACCACACACAGTGCATTTCTTTGGTTAAAGGCAGTACATATGCTTTCTTTGGTTAGTCACTGTGCATGGTAGCCACACCGTGCTACTACTGATTGAAGAACGTTGTACTTGCTAGTTGAGAACTCATATTCCCGGACCATTGTTTCCCCCTCTGACCGTTTTTGACTCGTGTTATGGTTGGTGAACGTTGACCACCCAGATTGACATTCTTTGGTCATGGTCAGTGACATATGCCTATTTTGGTTGTTTGGTGTGCATGGTATCCACACTGTGCCTCTACGTATTGAAGTGATTTGTCTTTTCTAGTCCATGCATAGGGTCCCAAACCATTGTCTCTCCCTCTGACCATTTGTGACTCGTGTTATGAGTTTTCAATGTTGACCATGCATACTGGATTTCTTCGGTCATAGTCAGTGACGCATTCATCCTTTGGTTGGTCACTGTGCACGCTAGCCAAACCGTGCTACTACTTGTTGAAGTTCTTCATACTTGCTAGTTTACAACCAGTGTTCCCAATCCATTGGTTCCTCACCACACCATTTGTGACTCATGTTATGAGTTGTGGATATTGGCCACACACTGTGGAATTCGTTTGGTCATGGTTAGTGACATATACCTACTTTGGTTTGTCACTGTACATGATTACCACACCGTGTCACTGCATATTAAAGGTATTTGTGCATTCTACTTTATAGCTAGTGTTCCCAAACCATTGTTACCCCCTCTTCCTATCAGTGAATCGTGCTGTGAGCTGTCAACGCTGACCACATGAAGTGAAAATCGTTGGTCATGGTCAGTGACATATGCATACTTTGGTTGGTCACTGTGCATGGTAGCCATGCTGTGCCACTACATATTGAAGGTATTTGTACTTGCTAGTCGATAACTAGTATTCACAACCCATTATCTTCCATCCTGACCAAAATTGACTCGTGTTATGAGTTGTCATAGTTTACCACACTTAGTCACATTATTTGGTCATGGTCAGTGACATATGCCTACTTTGGTTGGCCATCGTGCATGGTATCCACACCGTTCCACAACTTATTGAAGCTCCTTGTGCTTGCTAGTTGATACCTGGTGGTCCCAACCCATTGTCTCCCCCTCTGACCATTTGTGACTCCTATTATGAATTTTTAACGCAGACCACACATAGCGGATTTTTTTGGTCCAAGGTAGTACATATGCCTACTTTGGTCGGTCGTTGTGCATGGTAGCCACACTGTGCCTATATTGATTGAAGGTCGTTGTACTTGCTAGTTGAGATTTTGTATTCACAAACCCTTTTTTTCCTCTCTGAACGTTTGGGACTCGTGTTATGGTTGGTGAATGTTGACCACCCATATTGAAATTCTTTCATCATGGTCGGTGACATATGCCTAGTTTGGTTGTTGGGTGTGCATAGTAGCCACACCGTGCCACAACGTTTTTAAGTTCTTTGTCCTTTCTATTCTATACATAGGGTTCCCAAACCATTGTCTCTCCCTTTGACCATTTGTGACTCGTGTTATGAGTTGTCAATGTTGACCCTACATAGTGGACTTCGTCAGTCATAGTCAGTGACGAGTGCATCCTTTGATTGGTCAATGTGCACGCTAGCCACACCGTGCCACTATGTGATGAAAATATTTCTACTTGCTAGTTGATAACTAGTGTTCCCAACCCATGGTTTCCCCCAATGACCATTTTTGACTCGTGTTATGAGTTTTCAACGTTGACCACACGCTCTGAAATCCGTTTGGTCATGGGTTGTGACATATGCCTACTTTGGTTTGTCACTGTACATGGTTACCGCGTCGTGTCATTACGTATCAAAGGTCTTTGTGCTTTCTTGTTGACAGCTAGTGTTCCTAAACCATTGTTAGCCCCCTCTCACTATCTGTGACTCGTGTTGTGAGTTGTAAATGTTGACCACATTAAGTGAAATTCTTTGTTCATGGTCAGTTACATATGCATACTTTGGCTGGTCACTGTGCATTTTAGCCACACTGTGCCACTACATACTGAAGGTATTTGTACTTGCTAGTTGATAAATAGCACTCGCAACCCATTATCTTCCAACATGACCATTTGTGACTCGTGTTATGAGTTGTCAAAGTATACCACACTAAGTTTCAGTATTTGGTCATGGTCAGTGACATATGCCTACTTTGGTTGGTCATCATGCATGGTACCCACACCGTGCCACAACTTATTGAAGGTCCTTGTGCTTGCTAGTTGATACCTGGTGTTACCAACCCATTGTCTCCCCCTCTGGCCATTTGTGACTCCTATTATGAGTTGTTAATCGGACCACACACAACGGATTTCTTTGGTCCAAGGTAGTACATATGCCTACTTTGGGCTGTCATTGTGCATGGTACCCTCACTGTGCTTATATTGATTGAAGGTTGATGTACTTGCTAGTTGAGAACTGATATTCACAGACCATTGTTTCCCCCTCTGACCGGTAGTGACTCGTGTTATGGTTGGTGAATGTTGACCACCCATATTGAATTTTTTTCATCATGGTCGGTGACATATGCCTAGTTTGGTTGTTTGGTGTGCATGGTAGCCACACCGTGCCACTACGTATTGAAGTTCTTTGTCCTTTTGAGTCGATACATAGGGTTCCCAAACCATTGTCTCTCCCTCTGACCATTTGTGACTTGTGTCATGAGTTGTCAATGTTGACCATACATAGTGGACTTCTTTGGTCATAGTCAGTGGAGAGTACATCCTTTGGTTGGTCACTGTGCACGCTAGCCACACCGTGCCACTACTTGTGGAAAACCTTTCTACTTTCTACTTGAAAACTAGTGTTCCCAACCCATGGTTTCCCCCATTGACCATTTGTGACTCGTGTTATGAGTTTCCAACGTTGACCACACGCTGTGAAATTCGTTTGGTCATGGTTTGTGACATATGCCTACTTTGGTTAGTCACTGTACATGGTTGCCACGCCGTGTCATTACGTATTGAAGGTCTTTGTGCTTTCTTCTTGACAGCTAGTGTTCCCAAACCATTGTTAGCCCCCTCTGACTATCTGTGAATCGTGTTGTGAGTTGTAAATGTTGACCACATGAAGTGAAATTCTTTGTTCATGGTCAGTGACATATGCATACCTTGATTGGTCACTGTGCATTGTAGCCACACTGTGCCACCACATATTGAAGGTATTTGTACTTGCTAGTTGATAGCTTGTATTCACAAGCCATTATCTTCCACCCTGAACATTTGTGACTCGTGTTATGAGTTGTCAAAGTTTGCCACACTTAGTGACATTATTTGGTCATGGTCAGTGATATATGCCTACTTTGGTTGGTCATCATGCATGGTATCCATACCGTGCCACAACGTATTGAAGCTCCTTGTACTTGCTAGTTGATGCTTGGTGTTCCCAAATCATTGTTTCCCCCATTGACCATTTGTGACTCGTATTATGAATTGTCAACTTTGACCACACACCGCGGATTTCTTGGGTCTAAGGCAGTTTATATGCCTACTTTGGTCGGTCATTGTGCATGGTAGGCACACCGTGCTACTACCGACTGAAGGTCGTTGTACTTGCTAGTTGGTATCTAGTATTCTCAATCCATTGTTCCCCCCCTCTGATAATTCGTGACCCATATTATGGGTTGTCAACGTTGACCACACATAGTAAAATTATTTGGTCATGACAAGTGGCACATGCCTAATGTGGTTGGTCATTGTGCATGGTAGCTAAACCGCTCCACTACTTGTTGGAATTCTTTGTACTTGCTAGTCAATAAATAGCAAAAGGTTTCTCCTCTTGACACCAGGTCGGTTTTTGTTCATGTGTTACGCGTAGGTGCCTTCACTGGAATACTCCCTCCCACCCCCCTAGGGGGATGTTCTGTGGACGACCTGGAGGACAGATTTGCGACCGCATTATGACACTCACCCTGCCCCCTCCCCCTCCCCCCTCCCCCCCCCCCCTCCCCCCCCCCATGGCTTCGGCTCGAAGGTAAGGTTGAGGTATTACAGCACAACCCCCCCCCCCCAGGTCGCGAGCCGATTCTATATTGCGCGTACGAGGATTCAAACCCAAGACCTACTGCTCTATAATATAACTCTATAAGCACTAAGCCAACTCACATGGTCTTTACATTATGTCAAAATGACATTATAAGGGTTCCCATGGGAAAAGGGCATACAATAAGAGGGTGTAAGATTACATGGTAGTTTTCAAAAATATGAATGATAAAAAAGTTAGTTTTATTATGAAAATTTCAAAATTTGCAACTTCGAGCTTGAATAACCTCTCAACCATTGCTCCGATTGACCAGCCGTAAGAAGGAAAGTTGACTACACACAGTGAAACTCTTTTGATGATATTCAGTGACACAAGCATACTTTGGTTGGTCATTGTGCACGGTGGCCACACCGTGCCACCACTTATCAAAGGTCTTTGTACTTGCTAGTCGATACCGAGTACTCCCAAACCATTGTTTCTCCCTCTGCCCATTCTTGACTTGTACTATGAGTTGTGAACGTTGACGACACACACTAAACGTCTTTGGTCATGAGAAGTGATGTATGCCTACTTGGATAGGTCATTGTGCACGGTAGCCACACCGTACCAATACATACGAAACATCTTTGTACTTTCTAGAAGGTACATAGTGTTTTGAAACCATGTTTTCCACCTCTGACCATTTGTGACTCATGTTATGGGTTGTGAACGTTGACCACCCATGTTGAAATTCTTTGGTCATGGTTAGTGACATATGCCTATATTGGTTTGTCACTGTACGTGGTTACCACTCCGTGTCACTACGTATTGAAGGTCTTTGTGCTTTCTTGTTGATGGCTAGTGTTCCCAAACCATTGTTACCCCCCTCTGACTATCATTGACTCGTGTTGTGAGTTGTCAACACTGACCACATGAAGTGAAATTCGTTGGTCATGGTCAGTGACATATGCATACTTTGGTTCGTCACTGTGCATGGTAGCCACGCTGTACCACTACATACTGCAGGTATTTGTACTTGCTAGTTGATAACTAGTATTCACAAACCATTATCTTCCACCCTGACCATTTGTGACTCGTGTTATGAGTTGTCGAAGTTTACCACACTTAGTGACATTATTTGGTCATGGTGAGTGACATATGCCTACTTTAGTTGGTCATTGTGCATGGTATCCAAACCGTGCTACAACTTATTGAAGGTCCTTGTGCTTACTAGTTGATACCTAGTGTTCCCAAACCATTGTCTCCCCCTCAGACCATTTGTGACTCCTATTATGAGGTGTCAACGCTGACCACACACAGCGGATTTCTTTGGTCAAAGGTAGTACATATGCCTACTTTGGTCGGTCATTGTGCATGGTAGCCACACCGTGCTTGTCCTGATTGAAGGTCGCTGTACTTGCTAGTTGAGAACTGATATTCACAGACCATTGTTTCCCCCTCTGACCGTTTGTGACATGTATTATGGTTGTTGCATGTTAACCACCCATATTGAAATTGTTTCGTCATGGTCGGTGACATATGCCTAGCTTGGTTGTTTGGTGTGCACAGTAGCCACGCCGTGCCACTGCGTATTGAAGTTTGTTGTCCTTTATAGTCGATACATGGGGTTCCCAAACCATTGTCTCTCCCTTTGACCATTTTTTTCTCGTGTTATGTGTTGTCAATGTTGACCATACATAGTAGAATTCTTCGGTCATAGTCAGTGACGTGTGCATCCCTTGGTTGGTCACTGTGCACGCTAGCCACACCGTGCCACTACTTGTTGAAAATCTTTCTACTTGCTAGTTGAAAACTAGTGTTCCCAATCCATGGTTTCCCCCACTGACCATTTGTGGCTCGTGTTATGAGTTTTCAACGTTGACCACATACTGTGAAATCCGTTTGGTCATCGTTAGTGACATATGCCTACTTTGGTTTGTCTTTGTACATGGTTACCACGCCGTGTGACTACGTATGAAAGGTATTTGTGCTTTCTAGGTTATAGCTGGTGTCCCCAAACCGTTGTTAGCCCGTCTTTATATCTGTGACTCGTGTTGTGAGTTGTCAACATTGACCACACGAAGTGAAATTCTTTGGTCATGGTCATTGACATATGCATACCTTGGTTGGTCACTGTGCATGGTAGCCACACTGTGCCACTAGATATTGAAGGTATTTGTACTTGCTAGTCGATAACTAGTATTTAGAAACCATTATCTTCCAGTCTGACCATTTGTGACTCGTGTTATGAGCTGACAAAGTTTACCAAACATGGTGACATTCTTTGGTCATGGTCAGTGACATATGCATGCCTTGGTTGGTCATTGTGCATGGTATCCACATCATGCCACAACGTATTGAAGGTCATTGTGATTGCTAGTTGATACCTGGTGTTTCCAAAACAATTGTTTCCCCCCTCCGACTATTTGTGACTCGTATACTGAGTTGTCAACGTTGACCACACACAGCGGATTTCTTTAGTCAAAGGCAGTACATATGCCTCATTTGGTCGGTCTTTGTACATGGTAGCCACACTGTGCTACTACAGATTGAAGGGCGTTGTACTTCCTAGTTTAGAACTGATATTCCCGGGCCATTGTTTCCCCCTCTGACCGTTTGTGACTCGCGTTATGGTTGGTGAACATTGACCACCCATATTGAAATTCTTTAATCATGGTCAGTGACATATGCCTATTTTGGTTGTTTGGTGTGCATAGTAGCCACACCGTGCCACTACGTATTGAAGTTATTTTTCTTTTCTAGTCCATGCATACGGTTCCCAACCCATTGTCTCTCCCTCTGACCATTTGTGACTCCTCTTATGAGTTGTGAATGTTGACCACGCATACTGGATTTCTTTGGTCGTAGTCAGTGGCATATTCATACTTTGGTTGGTCACTGTGCACGCTAGCTAAACCGCGCCAATGCTTGTTGAAGTTCTTCGTACTTGCTATTTGAAAAGTAGTATTCCCAACCCATTGCTTCCCCCTCTGACCATTTGTGACTCGTGTTACGAGTTTTCAATATTGAACACACCCTGTGAAATTCGTTTGGTCATGGTTAGTGAAATATGCATACTTTGGTTTGTCACTGTACATTGTTACCACGCCGTGTCACTACATATTAAAGGTATTTGTGCTTTCTAGCTAATAGCTAGTGTTCTCAAACCATTGTTACACCCCTTTGACTATCCGTGACGCGTGTTGTGTGTTGTCAGCGCTGACCACATGAAGTGAAATTCGTTGGTCATGGTCAGTGACATATGAATGCTTTGGTTGGTCACTGTGCATGGTAGCCAGGCTGTGCCACTACATATTGAAGGTATTTGTACTTGCTACTCGATAACCAATATTCACGAACCTTTGTCGTTTATTCTGACCATTTGTAACTCGTGTTATGAGCTGTCAAAGTTTACCACACTTAGTGACATTATTTGATCATGGTTAGTGACATATGCCTGCTTTGGTTGGTCATCGTGCATGGTATCCACACCATGCCACACCTTGTTGAATGTCGTTGTGCTTGCTAGTTGATACCTGATGTTCCCATACCATTGTTTCCCCCTCTGACAATTTGTGATTCCTATTATGAGTTGTCAACGCTCTCCACACACAGCGGATTTCTTTGGTCAAAGGCAGTACATATGCCTACTTTGGTCGGTCATTGTGCATGGTATTCATACCTTGCTTATACTAATTGAAGGTCTCTGTACTTGCTAGTTGATAACTGATTTCCCAGACCATTGTTTCCCCCTCTGACCGTTTGTGACTCATGTTATGGTTGGTCAACATTGACAACCCATATTGAGATTCTCTGGTCATGGTCAGTGACATATGCCTAGTTTGGTTGTTTGGTGTGCATATTAGTCACACCGTGCCACTACGTATTGAAGATATTTGTCCGTTCTGTTCGATACATGGGGTTCCCATTCCATTGTCTCTCCATATGACCATTTGTGACTCGTGTTATGAGTTGTCAATGTTGACCACACATAGTGGACTTCTTCGGTCATAGTCAGTGACATATGCATCCTTTGGTTGGTCACTGTGCACGCTAGCCACACCGTGCCACTACTTGTTGAAAATTGTTATACTTGCTAAATGATAACTA
>SZWC01001184.1:41095-62216 GCA_023375785.1 Penium margaritaceum | reverse complement strand
GTGCATATTAGTCACACCGTGCCACTACGTATTGAAGATATTTGTCCGTTCTGTTCGATACATGGGGTTCCCATTCCATTGTCTCTCCATATGACCATTTGTGACTCGTGTTATGAGTTGTCAATGTTGACCACACATAGTGGACTTCTTCGGTCATAGTCAGTGACATATGCATCCTTTGGTTGGTCACTGTGCACGCTAGCCACACCGTGCCACTACTTGTTGAAAATTGTTATACTTGCTAAATGATAACTAGTGTTCCCAACCCATGGTTTCCCCCACTGACCATTTGTGACTCATGTTATGTGTTTTCAATGTTGACCACACACTGTGAAATCCGTTTGGTCTTGGTTAGTGACATATGCCCACTTTGGTTTTTCCCTGTACATGGTTACCACACCCTGTCACTGTGTATCAAAGGTCTTTGTGCTTTCTAGTTGATAGCTAGTGTCCCCGAACCGTTGTTAGCCCCTTTAAATATCTGTCACTCGTGTTGTGAGTTGTCAAAATTGACCACATGAAGTGAAATTCGCTGGTCATGGTCAGTGACATATGCATAGTTTGGTTGTTCACTGTGCATGGTAGCCACGCTGTGCCACTACATATTGAAGGTATTTGTACTTGCTAGTCGATAACTAGTATTCATAAACCATTATCTTCCACCCTGACCATTTGTGACTCGTGTTATGAGTGGTCAACGTTTACCACAATTTGTGACATTATTTGGTCATGGTTAGTGACATATGCCTACTTTGGTTGGTCATCGGGCATGGAATCCACACCGTGCCACAACGAATTGAAGGTCCTTGTGCTTGCTAGTTGATACCTGGTGTTCCCAAACCATTATCTCCCCCTCTGACCATTTTTGACTCCTATAATGAGTTGTCAACGCTGACCACACACAGCGGATTTCTTCGGTCAAAGGTAGTACATATGCCTACTTTGGTTGGTCATTGTGCATGGTAGCCACACCGTGCTTATACTGATTGAAGGTCACTGTACTTGCTAGTTAAAAACTGATATTCACATACCACTGTTTCCCCCCTCTGACCATTTGTGACTCGTGTTATGGTTGGTGAATGTTGACCACCCATATTGAAATTATTTCAACATGGTCGAAGACATATGCCTAGTTTGGTTGTTTGGTGTGCACAGTAGCCACACCGTGCCCCTACATATCAAAGTTCTTTGTCCTTTCTAGTTGATACACAGGGTTCCCAAACCATTTTCTCTCCCTATGACCATTTGTGACTTATGTTATGAGTTGTCAATGTTGACCACACATAGTGGACTTCTTCCGTCATTGTCAGTGACATATGCATCTTTTGGTTGGCCACTGTGCACGCTAGCCACACCGTGCCACTACTTGTTGAAAGTCTTTTGACTTGCTTGTTGATAACTAGTGTTCCCAACCCATTGTTTTTCCCACTGAACATTTGTGACTTGTGTTATGCGTTTTCAACATTGACCACACACTGTGAGATCCGTTTGGTCATGGTTTGTGACATATGCCTACTTTGGTTTGTCAGTGTACATGGTTACCTTGCCGTGTCATTACGTATCGAAGGTCTTTGTGCTTTCTTGTTGACAGCTAGTGTTCCAAACCCATTATTAGCCCCCTTTGACTATCTGTGACTCGTGTTGTGAGTTGTAAATGTTGACCACATGAAGTGAAATTCTTTGTTCATGGTCAGTGACATATGCATACTTTGGTTGGTCTCTCGGAATTGTAGCCACATCGTGCCACTACATATTGAAGGTATTTGTACTCCCTGGTCGATAACGAGTATTCACAAACGATTATCTTCCACCCGACCATTTGTGACTCGTGTTATGAGTTGTCTAAGCTTACCACACTTAGTAACATTATTTGGTCATGGCCAGTGACATATGCCTTCTTTGGTTGGCCATCGTGCATGATATCCACACTGTGCCATGACTTATTGAAGCTCCTTGTACTTGCTATTTGATACTTGGTGTTCCCAAACCATTGTTTCCCCCTATGACCATTTGTGACTTGTATTATGAGTTGTCAACGTTGACCACACACAGCGGATTTCTTTGGTCAAAGGCAGTACATATGCCTACTTTGGTCGGTCATTGTGCATGATAGCCACACCGTGCTACTACTGACAGAAGGTCGTTGTACTTGCTAGTTGAGAACTGATATTCCCATAGAATTTTTTCATCCCCTGACTGTTTGTAACTCGTGTTATGGTTGGTCAACGTTGACCACCCATATTGACATTCTCAGTTCATGGTCAGTGACATATGCCTAGTTTGGTTGTTTGGTGTGCATATTAGCCACACCGTGCCACTACATATTAAAGTTCTTTGTCATTTATAGTCAAAACATAGGGTTCCCAAACCATTGTCTCTCCCTCTGACCATTTGGGACTCGTGTTATGAGTAGTCAATCTTTACCACACATATTGGACTTCTTCGGTCATATTCAGTGACATATGCATCCATTTGTTGGTCACTGTGCACGCTAGCCACACCGTTCCACTACGTGTTGAAAATCTTTCTACTTGCTAGTTGATAACTAGTGTTTCCAACCCGTTGCTTCCCCCACTGACCATTTGTGACTCGTGTAATGAGTTTTCAACATTGACCACACACAGTGAGATCCGTTTGGTCATGGTTAGTGACATATGCCTACTTTGGTTTGTCCGTGTACATGGTTACCACGCCGTGTCACTAAGTATCAAATGTTTTTGTGCTTTCTAGCTGATAGCTAGTGTTCCCAAACCGTTGTTAGCCCCTCTGAATATCTGTGACTCTTGTTGTGAGTTGTCAACATTGACCACATGAAGTGAAATTCTTTGGTCATGGTCAGTGACATGTGCATACATTGGTTGGTCGCTGTGCATTGTAGCCACACTCTGCCACTAGATATTGAAGGTATTTGTACTTGCTAGTCGATAACTAGTATTTAGAAACCATTATCTTCCACTCTGACCATTTGTGACTCGTGTTATGAGCTGTTAAAGTTTACCACACATGGTGACATTCTTTGGTCATGGTCAGTGACATATGCATACCTTGGTTGGTCATCGTGCATGGTATCCACACTGCGCCACAACGTGTTGGAGGTCATTGTGCTTGCTAGTTGATACCTGGTGTTCCCAAACAATTGTTCCCCCCTCTGACTATTTGTGACTCGTATTATGAGTTGTCAACATTGACCACACACAGCGGATTTCTTTGGTCAAAGGCCGTACATATGCCTACTTTGGTCGGTCATTGTGCATGGTAGCCACACCGTGCTAATTCTGATTAACGGGCGTTGTACTTGCTAGTTGAGAACTGATATTCCTGGACCATTTTTTCCCCCTCTGACCGTTTGTGACTGGTGTTATGGTTGGTGAACGTTGACAGCCATATTGACATTCTTCGGTCATGGTCAGTGAAATATGCCTTGTTTGGTTGTTTGGTGTGCATAGTAGCCACACCGTGCCACTACGTATTGAAGTTATTTGTCCGTTCTACTCCATGCATAGGGTTCCCAAGCCATTGTCTCTCCCTCTGACCATTCGTGACTCGTGTTATGAGTTGTCAATGTTGACCATGCATACTGGATTTGTTCGGTCATAGTCAGTGACGTATTCATCCTTTGGTTGGTCACTGTGTAGGCTAGCCACACCGTGCCACTACTTGTCAAAGTTCTTCATGCTTGCTAGTTGACAACTAGTCTTCCCAATCCATTGTTTCCCACTCTGACCATTTGTGACTCGTGTTACGAGTTTTCAATATCGACCACACGCTATGAAATTCGTTTGGTCATTGTTAGTGTCATATACCTACTTTGGTTTGTCACTGTATATGGTTACCACGCCGTGTCACTACATATTAAAGGTGTTTGTGCTTTCTAGTGAATAGCTGGTATTCCCAAACCATTGTTACCCCCCTTTGACTATCCGTGACTCGTGTTGTGAGTTGTCACTGCTGACGACATCAAGTGAAATTCGTTTGTCATAGTCAGTGACATATGCATACTTTGGTTGGTCACTGTGCATGGTAGCCACGCTGTGCCACTACATATTGAAGGTAATTGTACTTGCTACTCGATAACTAGTATCCATGAACCATTGTCTTCCACTCTCACCAAGTTGGACTCGTGTTATGAGCTGTCAGAGTTTACCACACTTAGTGACATTATTTGGTCATTGTCAGTGACATATGCCTACTTTGGTTGGTCACCGTGCATGGTATCCACACCGTGCCACAACGGTTTGAAGGTCCTTGTGCTTGCTAGATGATACCTGATGTTCCCAGACCATTTCTCCCCCTCTGACCATTTGTTGGTATCTAGTATTCCCAAACCATTGTTTCCCCACTCTGACAATTTGTGACTCATATTATGGGTTGTCAACGTTGACCACACATAGTAAAATTATTTGGTCATGGTACGTGGCACATGCCTAATCTGGTTGGTCATTGTGCATGGTAGCCACACCGTTCCACTACTTGTTCAAAGTCATTGTACTTTCTACTCAATAAATAGCAAAAGGTTTCTCCCTTTGACACCAGGTCGGTTTTTGTTGATTTGTTACGCGTAGGTGCCTTCACTAGAATACTACCTCCCACCCCCCTAGAGGGATGTTCCGTGGACGACCTGGAGGACAGATTTGCGACCGCATTATGACACCCTCCCTACCCTCCCATGGCCTAGGCTTGAAGGTAGAGTTGAGGTATCACAACACGGCCGCCTCCCCCCCCCCCCTCCCCAAGGTCGTGAGCCTGTTCTATATTGCGCGTACGAGGATTCAAACCGAGGACCTACCGCTCTAGAGTCTAGCTCTATAAATACTAAGCCAACTCACATGGTGTTCATATGATGTCCAAGTGACATTATAAGAGTTCTTATGGGTAAAGGGCATAAAATAAAGGGGTGTAATATTAGAGGGTAGTTTTCAAAAGTATGAATGATAACAAAGTTAGTTTAATCATACAAAATTTCCCCAGACAGAATTTCAAATTTTGCAACTTCCAGCTTGAATAACCTCTCAACCATTGCTCCGATTGACCAGCCATAAGAAGGAAAGTTCACTACACACAGTGAAACTCTTTCTATAATATCCAGTGACACAAGCATACTTTGGTTGGTCATTGTGCATGGTAGCCACACCGTGCCACTACTTATCGAATGTATTTGTACTTGCTAGTCGATTCTGAGCATTCCCAAACCATTGTTTCTCCCTCTGCCCATTTGTGACTTGTATTATGAGTTGTGAACGTTGACCACACACACTTAACGTCTTTGGTCATGAGCAATGATGTATGCCTACTTGAATAGGTCATTGTGCACGGTAGCCTCACCGTGCAAATACATCCGGAAAATCTTTTTACTAGCTAGAAGATACATAGTGTTTTGTAACCATGTTTTCCCCCTCTGACCATTTGTGACTCATGTTATGGGTTGTGAACGTTGACCACCCATATTGAAATTCTTTGGTCATGGTTAGTGACATATGCCTAGTTTGGTTTGTCACTGTACGTGGTTACAACGCCGTGTCACTACGTATTGAAGGTCATTGTGCTTTCTAGTTGATAGCTAGTGTTCCCAATACATTGTTACCCCCCTCTGCATATCAGTAACTCCTGTTGTGAGTTGTCAACGCTGACCACATGAAGTGAAATTCGTTTGTCATGGTCAGTGACACATGCATACTTTGGTTGGTCACTGTGCATGGTAGCCACGCTGTGCCACTACATGTTGAAGGTATTCGTACTTGTTAGTCGATAACTAGTCTTCATAAACCATTATCTTCCACCCTGACCATTTGTGACCCGTGTTATGAGTTGTCCGAATTTACCACACTTAGTGACATTATTTGGTCATGGTCAGTGACATATGCCTCCTTTGGTTGGTCATCGTGCATGGTATCCACAGCGTGCCACAATTTATTGAAGGCCCTTGTGCTTGCTAGTAGATACCGGGTGTTCCCAAACCATTGTCTCCCCGTCTGACCATTTTTGACTCCTATTATCAGTTGTCAACGCTGACCACACACAGCGGATTTCTTTGGTCAAAGGTAGTACATATGCCTACTTTGGTCGGTCATTGTGCATGGTAGCCACAACGTGCTTATACTGATTGAAGGTCGCTGTACTTGACAGTTGAGAACTGATATTCACAGACCATTGTTTCCCCCTCTGACCGTTTGTGAATCGTGTTATGTTTGGTGAACGTTTACCACCCATATTGAAATTCTTTCATCATGGTCGGTGACATACGCCTAGTTTGGTTGTTTGGTGTGCATAGTAGCTACACCTTGCCACTACATATTGAAGTTCTTTGTCCTTTCTAGTCAATACATATGGTTCCCAAACCATTGTCTCTCCCTCTGACCATTTAGGACTCGTGTTATGAGTTGTGAACGTTGACCATACATAGTGGACTTCTTCGGTCATAGTCAGTGACATGTGCATCCTTTGATTGGTCACTGTGCACGCTAGCCACACCGTGCCACTACTTGTTGAAAATCTCTCTACCCGCTACTTGATAACTAGTGTTCACAACCCATGGTTTCCCCCACTGACCATTTATGAATCGTGTTATGAGGTTAAAACGTTGACCACACACTGAGAAATCCGTTTGGTCATGGTTAGTGACATGTACCCACTTTTATTTGTCAGTGTACATGGTTACCACGCCGTGTCACTAAGTATTGAAGGTCTCTGTGCTTTCTTGTTGATAGCTATTGTTCCCAAACCATTGTTACCCCCCCCTGAATATCTGTGACTCGTGTTGTGAGTTGTCGACATTGACCACATGAAGTGAAATTCTTTGCTCATGGTCAGTGACATATGCGTTCTTTGGTTGGTCACTGTGCATTGTAGCTACACTGTGCCACTACATATTGAAGGTATTTGTACTTGCTAGTCGATAACTAGTATTCACAAACCATTATCTTCCACCCTGACCAGGTGTGACTCGTGTTATGAGTTGTCAGAGTTTACCACAAATGGTGACATTCTTTGGTCATGGTCAGCGACATATGCAAACCATTGTCTCTCCCTCTGACCATTTGTGACTCGTATTACGAGTTGTCAACGTTCACCAGACACAGCGGATTTCTTTCGTCAAAGACAGTACATATGCCTACTTTGGTCGGTCATTGTGCAGGGTAGCCACACTATGCTACTACTGTCTGAAGGTCGTTGTACTTGCTAGTTGATAACTGATATTCCAAAACCATTGTTTCCTCCCCTGACTGTTTGTAACTCGTGTTATGGTTGGTCAAAGCTGACCACCCATATTGAAATTCTCTGGTCATGGTCAGTCACATATGCCTAGTTTGGATGTTTGGTGTGCATATTAGCCACAGCGTGCCACTACGTATTGAAGTTATTTTTCCTTTCTGGTCCATTCATAGGGTTCCCAAACCATTGTCTCTCCCTCTGACCATTTGTGACTCGTGTTGTCAATGTTGACCACACATAGTGGACCTCTTTGGTCATAGTCAGTGACGTATTAATCCATTGGTTGGTCACTGTGCATGCTAGCCACACCGTGCCACTACTTGTTGAAGTTCTTTGTACTTGCTAGTTGATAACTAGTTTTCCTAACCCATTGTTTCCCCCTCTGGCAATTTTTGACTCGTGTGATGAGTGTTCAACGTTGACCACACACTGTGAAATTCTTTTGGTCATGGTTAGTGACATATGCCTACTTTGGTTTGTAACTGTACATGGTTACCACGCCGTGTCACTACGTATTGAAGGTACTTGTGCTTTCTAGTCAATAGCTAGTGTTCCCAAACCAATGTGACTCCCCGTTGACTATTTGTGACTCGTGTTGTGGATTTTCAACGCTGACCACATGAAGTGAAATGCGTTGGTCATAGTCAGTGACATATGCATACTTTGGTTGGTCACTTTGCATGGTAGCCACACTGTGCCACTACATATTGAAGGTATTTGTACTTGCTACTCGATGACTAGCATTCACAACCCATTGTCTTCCCCTCTGACCATTTGTGACATGTGTTATGAGTTGTCAAAGTTTACCACACCTAGCGACATTATTTGGTCATGGTCAGTGACATATGCCTACTTTGGTTGGTCATCGTGCATGGTATCCACACCGTGCCACAGCTTCTTGAAGGTTTTTGTGCTTGCTAGTTGAGACATGGTGTTCCCAAACCATTGTCTCCCCCTATGACCATTTGTGACTCCTATTATGAGTTGTCAACGCTGACCACACACATCGGATTTCTTTGGTCAAAGGTAGTATATATGCCTACTTTGGTTGGTCAGTGTGCATGGTACCCACACTGTGCTTTTACTGATTGAAGGTCGCTGTACTTTCTAGTTGAGAACTGATATCCACAGACCATTGTTTCCCCCTCTGACCGTTTGTGACTCGTGTTACGGTTGGCGAATGTTGACCACCCATATTGAAATTATTTCATCATGGTCAGTGACACATGCCTAGTTTGGTTCTTTGGTATGCAGAGTAGCCATACCGTGCCACTGTGTATTGAAGTACTTTGTCCTTTCTAGTCGATACATAGGGTTCCCAAACTATTGTCTCTCCCTCTGACCATTTGTGACTCCTGTTATGAGTTGTCAATGTTGACCACACATAGTGGACTTCTTCGGTTATAGTCAGTGACATATGCATCATTTCGTTGGTCGCTGTGCAAGCTAGCCACACCGTGCCAGTATTTGTTGAAAATATCTCTACCTGCTAGTTGATAACTAGTGTTCCCAGCCCATGGTTTCCCCCACTGACCATTTCTGACTCGTGTTATGAGGTTTCAACGTTGAGCACACACAGAGAAATCCGTTTGGTCATGGTTATTGACATATGCCTACGTTTGTTTGTCACTGTACATGGTCACCACGCCGTGTCACAAAGTATTGAAGGTCTATGTGCTTTCTTGTTGATAGCTAGTGTTCCCAAACCATTGTTACCCATCTGAATATCTGTGAATCGTGTTGTGAGTTGCCGACATGGACCACATGAAGTGAAATTCGTTGTTCATGGTCAGTGACATATGCGTACTTTGGTTGGTCACTGTGCATCGTAGCCACACTGTGCCACTACATATTGAATGTATTTGTACTTGCTAGTCGATAACTAGTAATCACAAACCATTATCTTCCACCCTGACCATCTGTGACTCGTGTTATGAGTTGTCAATGTTTAGCACACATGGTGACATTCTTTGGTCATGGTCAGTGACATATGCATACCTTGGTTGGTCACCGTGCATGGTATCCACACCGTGCCACAACGTATTGTAGCTCCTTGTGCATGGTATTTGATACTTGGTGTTCCCAAACCATTGTTTCCCCCTTTTGACCATTTCTCACTCGTATTATGAGTTGTCAATGTTGACCAGACACAGCGGATTTCTTTCGTCAAAGGCAGTACATATCCCTACTTTGGCCGGTGATTGTGCATAATAGCCACACTGTGCTACTACTGACTGAAGGTCTTTGTACTTGCAAGTTGAGAACTGATATTCCCAACCCATTGTTTCCTCCCCTGACCGTTTGTGACTCTTGTCATGGTTGGTCAACGTTGACCACCCATATTGAAATGGTAATGGTTAGTGACATATGCCTAGTTTGGATGTTTGGTGTGCATATTAGCCACACCGTGCCACTACGTATTGAAGTTATTTGTCCTTTCTAGTCCATTCATAGGGTTCCCAAACCATTGTCTCTCCCTCTGACCATTCGTGACTCGTGTGGTCAATGTTGACCACACACAGTGGACTTCTTCAGTCATAGTCAGTGACGTATTAATCCCTTGGTTGGTCACTGTGCACGCTAGCCACACCGTGCCACTACTTGTTGAAGTTCTTCATACTTTCTAGTTGATAACTAGTGTTCCTAACCCATTGTTTCCCCCTCTGACAATTTGTGACTCGTGTGATGAGATTTCACCGTAGACCACACACTGCGAAATTTGTTTGGTCATGGTTAGTGACATATGCCTACTTTGGTTTGTCACTGTACATGGTTACCACACCGTGTCACTACGTATTGAAGGTATTTGTGCTTTCTAGTCAATAGCTAGAGTTCTCAAACCAATGTTACTCCCCGTTGACTATCTGTGACTCGTGTTGTGGGGTTTCAACGCTGACCACATGAAGTGAAATTCGTTGGTCATAGTCAGTGACATATGCATACTTTGGTTGGTCACTTTCCATGGTAGCCAAACTGTGCCACTACATATTGAAGGTATTTGTACTTGCTACTCGATGACTAGTATTCACAAACCATTGTCTTCCACTATGACCATTTCTGACTCGTGTTATGAGTTGTCAAAGTTTACCACACTTAGTGACATTATTTGGTCATGGTCAGTGACATATGCCTACTTTGGTTGGTCATCGTGCATGGTACCCACACCGTGGCACAGCTTATTGACGGTCCTTGTGCTTTCTAGTTGATACATGGTGTTCCCAAACCATTGTCTCCCCCTATGACAAATTTTGACTCCTACTATGAGCTGTCAATGCTGAACACATACATCGGATTTCATTGGTCAAAGGTAGTATATATGCCTACTTTGGTCGGTCATTGTGCATGGTAGCCACACCTTGCTTATACTGACTGAAGGTCGTTGTACTTGCTAGTTGAGAACTGATATTCCCATGGCATTGTTTCCTACCCTGACCGTTTGTGACTCGTGTTATGGTTGGTCAAAGTTGACCACCCATGCTTGAATTCTCCGGTCATGGTCAGCGACATATGCCAAGTTTGGTTGGTTGGTGTGCATATAAGCCACACCGTGCCACTACGTATTGAAGTTCTTTATCCTTTCTAGTAGATACATAGTGTTCCCAAACCATTTTTTCTCCCTCTGACCGTTTGTGAATCGTGTTATGAGTTGTCAATGGTAACCATACATAGTGGACTTCTCCGGTCATAGTCAGTGACATATGCATCCTTCGGTTGGTCACTGTGCACGCTAGCCACACCATGCCACTACTTGTTGAAAATCTTTCTACTTGCTAGTTGATAACTACTGTTCCCAACCCATGGTTTCCCCCACTGACCATTTGTGACTCGTGTTATGAGTTTTCAACGTTGACCACACACAGTGAAATCCGTTTGGTCATGGTTAGTGACATCTGCCTACTTTGGTTTGTCCCTGTACATGGTTACCACGTGGTGTCACTCCATATTGAAGGTATTTGTGCTTTCTAGTTAATGGCTAGTGTTCCCAAACCATTGTTACCCCCCTTTGACTATCTGTGACTCGTGTTGTGAGTTTTCAACGCTGACCACATGAAGTGAAATTCGTTGGTCATGGTCAGTGACACATGCATACTTTGGTTGGTCACTATACATGGTAGCCACCCTGTGCCACTACATATTGAAGGTATTTGTACTTGCTACTCGATAACTAGTATTCACAAACCATTGTCTTCCACTCTGACCATTCATGACTCGTGTTATGAATCGTCGAAGTTTACCACACTTAGTGACATTATTTGGTCATTGTCGGTTGCATATGCCTACTTTGGTGGGTCATCGTGCATGGTATCCACACCATGCCACAACGTATTGAAGGTCCATGTGCTTGCTAGATACCAAACCATTTTCTCCCCCTCTCACCATTTGTGACTCCTTTTATGAGTTGTAAACGTTGACAACACACAGCGGATTTCTTTGGTCAAAGGCAGTACATATGCCTACTTTGGTCGGTCATTGTGCATGGTAGCCACACCGTGCTCATACTGATTGAAGGTCTATGTACTTGCTAGTTGAGAACTGATATTCCCATACCATTTTTTCCGCTTCTGACCATCTGTGACTCGTGTTATGGTTGGTGAATGTTGACGACCCATATTGAAATTCTTTGGTCATGGTCAGTGACATATGCCTATTTGGTTGCTTGGTGTGCATAATAGCCACACCGTGCCACTACGTATTGAGATTCTTTGTCCTTTCTAGTCGATACATAGGGTTCCCAAACAACTGTCTCTCCTTCTGACCATTTGTGACTCGTGTTATGAGTTGTCAATGTTAACCACACATAGTGGACTTCTTCGGTCATAGTCAGTGACATATGCATCCTTTGGTTGGTCACTGTGCACGCTAGCCACACCGTGCCACTACTTGCTGAAAATCTTTCTACTTGCTAGTTGATAACTAGAGTTCCCAACCCATGGTTTCCCCCACTGACCATTTGTGACTCGTGTTATGAGTTTTCAACGTTGACCACACATTGTGAAATCCGTTTCGTCGTGGTTAGTGACATATGCCTACTTTTGTTTGTCATTGTACATGGTTTCCACGCCGTGTCACTATATATTAAAGGTATTTGTGCTTTCTAGTTAATAACTAGTCTTCCCAAACCATTGTTACCCCCCTTTGACTATCTGTAACTCGTGTTGTGAGTTGTCAACGCTGAACACATGAAGTGAAATTCGTTGGTCATGGTCAGTGACATATGCATCCTTTGGTTGGTCACTGTGCATGGTACCCACGCTGTGCCACTACATATTGAAAGTATTTGTACTTGATACTAAATAACTAGTGTTCACAAACCGTTGTCTTCAACTCTGACCATTTGTGACTCGTGTTATGACCTGTCAAAGTTTACCACACTCAGTGATATTATTTGGTCATGGTCAATGACATATGCCTACTTTGGTTGGTCATCGTGTATGGTATCCACACCGTGCCACAACATTTTGAAGGTCCTTGTGCTTTGTAGTTGATGCCTGATGTTCCCAGACCATTGTTTCCCCCTCTGACCATTTGTTATTTGTATTATGCGTTGTCAACACTGTCCACACACAGCGGATTTCTTTGGTCAAAGGCAGTACATATTCCTACTTTGGTCGGCGATTGTGCATAGTAGCCACGCCGTTCTTATACTGATTGAAGGTCGCTATACTTGCTAGTTGAGAACATATATTCCCAGACCATTGTCTCCCCATCTGACCGTTTGTGACTCGTGTTATGGTTGGTGAATGTTGACCACCCATATTGAAATTATTTGGTCATGGTCAGTGACATATGCCTACTTTGGTTGTTTGGTGTGCATAGTAGCCACACCGTGCCACTACGTATTGAAGTTATTTGTCCTTTCTAGTCGATACATAGGGTTCCCAAACCATTGTCTCTCCCTTTGACCATTTGTGACTCGTGTTATGAGTTGTCAATGTTGACCACACATAGTGGACTTCTTCGGTTATAGAAAGTGACATATGCATCCTTTGGTTGCTCACTGTACACGCTAGCCACACCGTGCCACTACACGTTGAAAATCTTTCTACCCGCTAGTTGATAACTAGTGTTCCCAATCCATTATTTCCCCGACTGACAATTTGTGACTCGTGTTATGAGTTTTCAACGTTGACCACACACTGTGAAATCCGTTTGGTCATGGTTAGTGACATATGCCTACCTTTACTTATCACTGTACATGGTTACCACGCCGTGTCACTTAGTATTGAAGGTCTCTGTGCTTTCTTGTTGATAGCTAGTGTTCCCAAAACATTGTTTCCGCCTCTGAATATCTGTGAGTTGTGTTGTGAGTTGTCGACATTTACCACATGATGTGAAATTCTTTGTTCATGGTCAATGACATTAGCGTACTTTGGTTGGTTACTGTGCATTGTAGCCACAGTGTGCCACTTCATATTGAAGGTATTTGTACTGGCTAGTCAATAACTAGTATTCACAAACCATTATCTTCCACCCGGACCATTTGTGACTCGTGTTATGAGTTGTCAAAGTTCAACACATGGTGACATTCTTTGGTCATGGTCAGTGACATATGCATATATTGGTTGGTCATCGTGCATGGTATCCACACCGTGCCACAACGTATTGTAGCTCCTTGTGCATGTTATTTGATACTTGGCGTTCCCAAACCATTCCTTCCCCCTCTGACCATTTGTGACTCGTATTATGAGTTGTCGACTTTGACCACACACAGCGGATTTCTTTGGTCAAAGGCAGTACATATGCCTACTTTTGTCGGTCATTGTGCATGGTAGCCACACTGTGCTACTACTGACTGACGGTCGTTGTACTTGCTAGTTGATAACTGATACTCCCAAACCATTGTTTCCTCCCCAGACCGTTTGTGACTTGTGTTTTGGTTGGTCAATGTTGACCACCCATATTGAAATTCTCTGGTCATGGTCAGTGAAATATGCCTACTTTGGATGTTTGGTGTGCATATTAGCCACACCGTGCCACTACTTATTGAAGTTATTTGTCTTTTCTAGTCCATGAATATGGTTCCAAAGCCATTGTCTCTCCCTCTGACCATTCGTGACTCGTGTCATGGGTTGTCAATCTTGAGCACACATAGTGGACTTCTTCGGTCATAGTCAGTGACGTATTCATCCTTTGGTTGGTCACTGTGCACGCTAGCCACACCGTGCCACTAGTTGTTTAAATTCTTCATACTTGCGAGTTGAGAACTAGTGTTCCTAACCCATTGTTTCCCACTCTGACCATTTGTGACTCGTGTGATGAGTTTGCAACGTTGACCACACACTGTGAAATTCGTTTGGTCATGGTTAGTGACATATGCCTACTTTGGTTTGTCACTGTACATGGTTACCACGTCGTGTCACTACGTATTGAAGGTATTTGTGCTTTATAGTCAATAGCTAGGGTTCCCAAACCAATGTTACCCCCCTTTGACTATCTGTGACACGTGTTGTGACTTTTCAACCCTGACCACGTGAAGTGAAATTAGTTGGTCGTGGTCAGTGACATATGCATACTTTGGTTGGTCAATGTGCATGGTAGCCACGCTATGCCACTACATATTGAAGGTATGTGTACTTGCTAGTCGATAACAAGTATTCACAAACCATTATCTTCCACCCTGACCGTTAGTGACTCGTGTTATGTGTTGTCTGAGTTTACCACACATAGTGACATTATTTTGTCACGGTCAGTGATGTATGCCTACTTTGGTTGGTCATTGTGCATGGTATCCACACGGTGCCACAACTTATTGAAGGTCATTGTGCTTGCTATCTGATACCTGGTGTTCCCAAACCATTTTCTCCCCCTGTGACCATTTGTGACTCCTATTATGAGTTTTCAACGCTGACCACACATAGCGGATTTCTTTGTTCAAAGGTAGTACATATGCCTACTTTGGTTGGTCATTGTGCACGGTAGCCACACCGTGCTTATACAGATTGAAGGTCACTGTACTTGCTAGTTGATAACTGATATTTCCAGACCATTGTTTCCCCCTCTGACCGTTTGTGACTTATGTTATGGTTGGTGAATGTTGACCACCCATGTTGAAAATCGTTCATCATGGTCGGTGACATATGCCTAGTTTGGATGCTTGGTGTGCATATTAGCCACACCGTGCCTATTGAAGTTATTTGTCCTTTCTAGTCCATTCATAGGGTTCCCAAACCATTGTCTCTCCCTCTGACCATTTGTGACTCGTGTTATGAGTTGTCAATGTTGACCATACATAGTGGACTTCTTCGATCATAGTCAGTGACGTGTGCATCCTCTGGTTGGTCACTGTGCACGCTAGCCACACTGTGCCACTACTTGTTGAAAATCTTTCTACCCGCTAGGTCATAACTAGTGTTCCCAACCCATGGTTTCCCCCACTGACCATTTGTGACTCATGTTATGAGTTTTCAACGTTGACCACACTGTGTGAAATCGTTTGGTCATGGTTTGTGACATATGCCTACTTTTGTTTGTCACTGTACATGGTTACCACGCACTGTTTCTATGTATTGAAGGTCTTTGTACTTTCTTGTTGATAGGTAGTGTTCCCAAACCATTGTTTCCCCCTCTGAATATCTGTGACTGGTGTTGTGAGTTGTCAACATTGACCACATGAAGTGAAATTGTTTGTGGATGGTCAGTGACATATGCGTACTTTGGTTGGTCACTGTGCATTGTAGCCACACTGTGCCACTACATATTGAAGGTATTTGTACTTGCTAGTTGATAACTAGCATTCACAAACCATGATCTCCCACCCTGACCATTTGTGACTCCTGTTAAGAGTTGTCAAAGTTTACCACACATGGTGACATTCTTTGGTCATGGTCAGTGACATATGCATCCTTTGGTTGGTCATCGTGCATGGTTTGCACACCATGCCACAACGTATTGTAGCTCCTTGTGCTTGCTATCTGATGCTTGGTGTTCCCAAACCGTTATTTCCACCTCTGACCATTTGTGACTCGTTTTATGAGTTGTCGACGTTGACCAGACACAGCGGATTTCTTTCGTCAAATGCAGTACACGTGCGTTCTTTGTTCCATCATTGTGCATGGTAGCCACACCGTGCTACTACTGACTGAAGGTCGCTGTACTTGCTATTTGAGAAGTGATATTCCCATAGCATTGTTTCCTCTCGTGGCCGTTTGTCACTCGTGTTATGGTTGGTCAACGTTGACCACCCATATTGAACTTATCTGGTCATGGTCAGTGACATATGCCTAGTTTGGTTGTTTGGCGTGCATATTAGCCATACCGTGCCACTACGGATTGAAGTTCTTTGTCCTTTCTAGTCGGTACATAGGGTTCCCAAACCACTGTCTCCCTATGACCATTTGTGACGCGTGTTATGAGTTGTCAATGTTGACCACACATAGTGGACTTCTTCGGTCATAGTCAGTGACATATGCATCCTTTGGTTGGTCACTGTGCACGCTAGCCACACCGTGCCACTACTTGTTAAAATGTGTTCTACTTGCTAGTTGACAACTAGTGCTCCCAACCCATGGTTTCCCCAATCGACCATTTGTGACTCGTGTTATGCGTTTTCAACGCTGACCACACAATCTGAATTCCGTTTGGTCATGGTTAGTGACATCTGCCTACTTTGGTTTGTCCCTGTACATGGTAACCACACCGTGCCACTGCGTATCAAAGGTCGTTGTGCTTTCTAGTTGAAAGCTATTGTTTCCAAACCGTTTTTAGCCCCTTTGAATATCGGTGACTCGTGTTGTGAGCTGTCGAGATTTACCACATGAAGTGAAATTTGCTGGTCATGGTCAGTGACATATGCATACTTTGGTTGGTCACTATACATGGTAGCCACGCTGTGCCACTACATACTAGAGGTATTTGTACTTGCTAGTCGATAACTAGTATTCACAAACCATTATATTCCACCCTGAACATTTGTGACTTGTGTTGTGAGTTGTCAAAGTTTACCATACTTAGTGCCATTATTTGGTCATGGTCAGTGACATATGCCTACTTTGGTTGGTCATCGTGCATGGTATCCACACCGTACCAAAACGTATTGAAGGTCCTTGTGCTCGCCAGTTGATAACTGGTGTTCCCAACCCATTGTCTCCCCCTCTGAACATTTGTGACTCCTATTATGAGTTATCAACACTGACCACACACAGCAGATTTCATTGGTCAAAGGTAGTACATATGCCCACTTTGGTCGGTCATTGTGCATGGTAGCCACACCGTGCTTATACTGATTGTATGTCCCTGAACTTGCTTGTTGAGAACTGATATTCACAGACCATTGTTTCCCCCTCAGACGGTTTGTGACTCGCGTTATGGTTGGTGAATGTTGACCACCCATATTGAAATTCTTTCATCATGGTCAGTGACATATGCTTAGTTTGGTTGTTTGGTGTGCATAGTAGCCACACCGTGCCACTACGTATTGACGTTCTTTGTCCTTTGTGGTCGATACATAGATTTCCCAAACCATTGTCTCTCCCTCTGACCATTTTTGAATCGTGTTATGAGTTGTCATTGTTGACCATATATAGTGGACTTATTCGGTCATAGTCAGTGACATGTGCATCCTTTGGTTGGTCACTGTGCAGGCTAGCCACACCGTGCCACTACTTGTTGAAAATATTTCTACTTGCTAGTTGATAACTAGTGTTCCCAACCCATGGTTTCCCCCACTGACAATTTGTGACTCGTGTTATGAGTTTTCAACGTTTACCACACACTGTGAAATCCGTTTGGTCATGGTTTGTGACATATGCCTAGTTTGGTTTGTCATTGTACATGGTTACCATGCCGTGTCAATATGTATCGAAGGTCTTTGTGCTTTCTCGTTGACAGCTATTGTTCCCAAACCATTGTTTGCACCCTTTGACTATCTGTGACTCGTGTTGTGAGTCGTAAATGTTGACCACATGAAGTGAAATTCTTTGTTCATGGTCAGTGACATATGCATACTTTGGTTGGTCACTGTGCATTGTAGCCACACTGTGCCACTACATGTTGAAGGTATTTGTACTTGCTAGTCGATAACTAGTATTCACAAACCATTATCTTCCACCCTGACCATTTGTGACTCGTGTTATGAGTTGTCAAAGTATACCACACTTAGTGACATTATTTGGTCATGGTCAGTGACATATGCCTACTTTGGTTGGTCATCATGCATGGTATCAACACCGTGCCACAACTTATTGAAGCTGCTTGTTCTTGCTATTTGATACTTGGTGTTACCAACCCATTATTTCCCCCCTCCGACCATTTGTGACTCGTATTATGAGTTGTGAATGTTGACCACACACAGCTGATTTATTTGGTCAAAGGCAGTACATATGCCTACTTTGGTCGGTCATTGTGCATGGTAGCCACAACGTGCTACTACTGACTGAAGGTCGTTATACTTGCAAGTTGAGAACTGATATTCCCATAGCATTATTTCCTCCCCTGACCGTCTGTTAGTCGTGTTATGGTTGGTCAATGTTGACCACCCATATTGAAATTCTCTGGTCATGGTCAGTGACATATGCCTACTTTTGTTGTTTGGTGTGCATAATAGCCACACCGTGCCACTATGTATTGAAGTTCTTTGTCCTTTCTAGTCGATACATAGGGTTCCCAAACCATTGTCTCTCCCTCTGACCATGTGTGACTCGTGTTATGAGTTGTCAATGTTGACCACACATAGTGGACTTCTTCGGTCATAGTCAAGGACATATGCATCCTTTGGTTGGTCACTGTGCACGCTAGCCACACCGTGCCACTACTTGTTGAACATATTTCTACTTGCTAGTTGATAACTAGTGTTCCCAAACCATTGTTCCCCCCTCTGACCATTTGTGACCTGTGTTATGAGTTTTCAATGTTGACCACACACTGTGAAATTAGTTTGGTCATGGTTAGTGACATATGCCTACTTTGGTTTGTCACTGTACATGGTTACCTCGCCGTGTCACTACGTATTGAAGGCCTACCTGTTTTCTTGCTGGTAGCTAATGTTCCCAAACCAATGATACCCCCTCTGAATATCTGTGACTCGTGTTGTGAGTTGTCAACATTGACCATATGAAGTGAAATTCTTTGTTCATGGTCAGTGACATATGCGTACTTTGGTTGGTCACTGTGCATTGTAGCCACACTGTGCCACTACATGTTGAAGGTATTTGTACTTGCTATTCGATAACTAGTATTCACAAACCATTATCTTCCATCCTGACCATTTGTTACTCGTGTTATGAGTTGTCAACGTTTAACACACATGGTGACATTCTTTGGTCATGGTCAGTGACACATGCATACATTGGTTGGTCATCGTGCATGGTATCCACACCGTGCCACAGCGTATTATAGCTCCGTGTGCTTGCTATTTGAAACTTGGTGTTCCTAAACAATTGTTTCCCCCTCTGACCTTTTGTGACTCGTATTAAGAGTTGTCGACGTTGACAAGACACGACGAATTTCTTTGGTCAAACACAGTACATATGCCTAAAAAGGTCGGTCATTGTGCATGGTAGCCACACCATGCTACTACTGACTGAAGGTCATTGTACTTGCTAGTTGAGAACTGATAGTCCCATAGCATTGTTTCCTCCCCTGACCGTTTGTGACTCGTGTTATGGTTGGTCAATGTTGACCACCCATCTTGAAATTCTCTGGTCATGGTCAGTGACATTTCTCTGGTCATGGTCAGTGACTAGTTTGGCTGTTTTGTGTGCATATTAGCCACACCGTGCCACTACGTATTGAAGTTATTTGTCCTTTATAGTCCATGCATAGGGTTCCCAAACCATTGTCTCTCCCTCTGACCATTCGTTACTCGTGTTATGAGTTGTCAATGTTGACCACACATAGTGGAATTCTTCCGTCATAGTCAGTGACATATTCATCCTTTGGTTGGTCACCGTGCACGCTAGCCACACCGTGCCACTACTTGTTGAGGTTCTTCGTACTTGCTAGTTGATAACTAGTGGTCCTACCCCATTGTTTCCCCCTCTGGCCATTTGTGACTCGTGTGATGAGTTTTCAACGTTACCCACCAATTGTGAAATTCGTTTGGTCGTGGTTAGTGACATATGCCTACTTTTGTCTGTCACTATACATGGTTTCCACGCCGTGTTACTACGTACTGAATGTATTTGTCCTTTGTAGTCAATAGCGAGTGTTCCCAAACCAATGTTACCCCCCTTTGACTACCTGTGACTCGTGTTGTGAGTTTTCAACGCTGACCACATGAAGTGAAGTTCACTGGTTATGGTCTGTGACATATGCATACCTTTGTTGGTCACTGTGCACGGTAGCCACGGTGTGCCACTACATATTGAAGGTATTTGTACTTCCTACTCAATAACTAGTATTGAAAAGCCATTGTCTCCATTCTGACCATTTGTGACTTGTGTTATGAGCTTTCAAAACTTACCACACTTAGTGATATTATTTGGTCATGGTCAGTGACATATGCCTACTTTGGTTGGTCATCGTTCATGGTATTCATACCGTGCCAAAACGTATTGAAGCTCCTTGTCCTTGCTAGTTGATACTTGGTGTTCCAAAATCATTGTTTCTCCCTCTGACCATTTGTGACTCGTATTATGGATTGTCAACGTTGACCACACACAGCGGAGGTCGTTACGTATCGAAGTTCTTTATGCTTTCTTGTTGACAGCTAGTGTTCCCAAACCATTGTTGGCCCCCTTTGACTATCTGTGACTCGTGTTGTGAGTTGTAAATGTTGACCGCATGAAGTGAAATTATTTGTTCATGGTTAGTGACATATGCATACTTTGGTTGGTCACTGTGCATTGTAGCCACACTGTGCCACTACATATGGAAGGCATTTGTACTTGATAGTCGACAACTAGTACTCACGAACCATTGTCTTCCACCCTGACCATTTGTGACTCGTGTTATGAGTTGTCAAAGTTTACCACAC
>SZWC01001184.1:14748-32412 GCA_023375785.1 Penium margaritaceum | reverse complement strand
AACCATTATCTTCCACCCTGACCATTTGTGACTCGTGTTATGAGTTGTCAAAGTTTACCACACTTAGTGAAATTATTTGGTCATGGTCAGTGACATATGCCTACTTTGGTTGGTCATCGTGCATGGTATCCACACCGTGCCACAACGTATTGAAGGTCCTTTTGCTTGCTAGTTACCAAACCATTGTGTCCCCCTTTGACCATCTGTGACTCCTATTATGAGTTGTCAACGTTGACCACACACAGCGGATTTCTTTGGTCAACGGCAGTACATATGCCTACTTTGATCGGTCATTATAAATGGTAGCCACGCCGTGCTTATACTGATTGAAGGTCTCTGTACTTGCTAGTTGAGAACTGATATTCCCAGACCATTGTTTCCCCCTCTCACCATTTGTGACTTGTGTTATGGTTGGTGAATGTTGACCACCCATATTGAAATTCTTTGGACATGCTCAGTGACATATGCATAGTTTGGTTGTTTGGTTTGCATAGTAGCCACACCGTGCCACTACGTATTGAGGTTCTTTGTCCTTTCTAGTCGATACATAGGGTTCCAAAGCCATTGTCTCTCCCTCTGACCATTTGTGACTCGTGTTATGAGTTGTCAGTGTTGCCCACACATAGTGGACTTCTTCGGTCATAGTCAGTGACATATGCATCATTTGGTTGGTCATGGTACACGCTAGCCACACCGTGCCACTACTTGCTGAAATTCGTTCTACTTGCTAGTTGATAAGTAGTGTTCCCAACCCATGGTTTCCCCCACTGACCATTTGTGACTCGTGTTATGAGTTTTCAACGTTGAACACACACTGTGACATCCGTTTTGCCATGGTTAGTGACATATACCTACATTTGTTTGTCACTGTACATGGTTATCACGCCGTGTCACTACATATTAAATGTATTTGTACCTTCTAGTTAATAGCTAGTGTCCCCAAACCACTGTTATCCCCCTTTTACTATCTGTGACTCGTGTTGTGAGTTGTAAAGGCTACTTTGGTCGGTCATTGTGCATGGTAGCTACACCGTGCTACTACCGACTGAAGGTCGTTGTACTTGCTAGTTGAGAACTGATATTCCCATAGCATTGTTTCCCCCCTGACAGATTTTGACTCGTGTTATGGTTGGTCAACGTTGACCACCCATATTGAAATTCTCTGGTCATTGTCAGTGAGATATGCCTATTTTGGTAGTTTGGTGTGCATATTACCCACACCGTGCCACTACGTATTGAAGTTTTATGTCCTTTCTAGGTGATACATAGGGTTTCCAACCCATTATCGCTCCCTCTGACCATTTGTGACTCGTGTCATGTGTTGTCAATGTTGACCACACATAGTGGACTTCTTCGGTCATAGTCAGTGACATATGCATCATTTGGTTGGTCACTGTGCACGTTAGCCACAACGTGCCACTACTTGTTGAAACTCTTTCTACTTGCTAGTTGATATCTAGTGTTCCCAACCCATTGCTGCCCCCACTGACCATTTGTCACTCGTGTTATGAGTATTTAACGTTGACCACACACTGTGAAATCCGTTTGGTCATGGTTTGTGACATATGCCTACTTAGGTTTGTCCTTGTATATGGTTACCACGCCGTGTCACTACGTATCGAATGTCTTTGTGCTTTCTAGTTGATAGCTAGTGTTCCCAACCCGTTAGCCCCTCTGTGTTTTTATGACTCGTGCTGTGAGTTGTCAACATTGACCACATGAAGTGAAATTCTTTGGTCATGGTCAGTGACATATGCATACCTTGGTTGGTCACTTTGCATTGTAGCCACACTGTGCCACTACATATTGAAGGTATTTGTACTTGCTAGTCGAAAACTAGTACTTAGAAACCATTATCTTCCACTCTGCCTACTTTTGACTCATGTTATGAGCTGTCAAAGTTTACCACACATTGTGACATTCTTTGGCCATGGTCAGTGACATATGCATACTTTGGTTGGTCATCGTGCATGGTATCCACACCGTGCCACAACGTGTTGAAGGTCATTGTACTTGCTAGTTGATACCTAGTGTTCCCACGCAATTGTTTCCCCCCGCTGACAATTTGTGACTCGTATTATGAGTTGTCAACGTGACCACGCACAGCGGATTTCTTTGGTCAAAGGCCGTACATATGCCTACTTTGGTCGGTTATTGTGCATGGTAGCCAGACCGTGCTACTACTGATTGATGGGCGTTGTACTTGCTAGTTGAAAACTGATATTCCCAGACTATTATTTCCCCCTCTGACCGTTTGTGACTCGTGTTTTGGTTGGTGAACGTTGACCACCCATATTGGATTTCTTTGGTCATGGTCAGTGACATATGCCTTGTTTGGTTGTTTGGTGTGCATAGTAGCCCCACCGTGCCACTAAGTTGTTTCTCCTGTCTAGTCCATGCATAGGGTTCCCAAACCATTGTCTCTCCCTCTGACCATTTGTGACTCGTGTTATGAGTTCTCAATGTTGACCACACATACTGGATTTCTTTGGTCATAGTCAGTGACGTATTCATCCTTTGGTTGGTCACTGTGTACGCTAGCCACACCGTGCCACTACTTGTTGAAGTTCTTCATACTTGCTAGTTCACAGCTAGTGTTCCCAATCCATTGTTTCCCACTCTGACCATTTGTGACTCGTGTTATGAGTTTTCAATATTGACCACACCCTATGAAATTTGTTTGGTCATTGTTTGTGACATATGCCTACTTCGGTTTGTCACTGTACATGGTTACCACGCCGTGTCACTACATATTAAAGGTAGTTGTGTTTTCTGATGAATAGCTAGCGTTCCCAACCCATTGTTCCCCCCTTTTGACTATCTGTGACTCGTGTTATGAGTTGTCAACGCTGACCACATGAAGTGAAATTCGTTGGTCATGGTCAGTGACATATGCATACTTTGGTTGGTCACTGTACATGGTAGCCACGCTGTTCCACTATGTACTGAAGGTATTTGTACTTGCTATTCGATAACTAGTATCCACGAACCATTGTTCTCCACCCTAACCAGTTTGGATTCGTGTTATGAGCTGTCAAAGTTTACCGCACTTAGTGACATTGTTTGGTCATGGTCAGTGACATATGCCTACTTTGGTTGGTCATCGTGCATGGTATCCATACTCTGCCGCAACTTGTTGAAGGTCTTCATGCTTTCTAGTTGATACCTGATGTTCCCACACCATTGTTCCCTGCTCTGACCATTTGTGTTTCATATTACGAGTTGTCAATGCTGTCCACACGCAGCAGATTTATTTGGTCGAAGGGAATACATATGCCTCCTTTGGTCGGTCATTGAGCATGGTAGCCACACCGTGCTTATACTGATTGAAGGTTGCTGTACTTGTTAGTTGAGAACTGATATTCCCAGACCATTGTTTTCCCCTCTGACCGTTTGTGACTCGTGTTATGGTTGGTGAATGTTGACCACCCATAATGAAGTTCTTTGGTCATGGTCGGTGACATTTGCCTACTTTGGTTATTTGGTGTGCATAGTAGCCACACCGTGCCACCACGTATTGAAGTTCTTTGTCCTTTAGAGTCGATACATAGGGTTCCTAAACCATTGTCTCTCCCTCTGACCATTTGTGACCCGTGTTATGAGTTGTCAATGTTGACCACACATAGTGGACTTCTTCGGTCATATTCAGTGACATATGCGTCCTTTGGTTGGTCACTGTGCACGTTAGCCTCACCGTGCCACTACATGTTGAAAAGCTTTCTACCCGCTAGCTGATAACTAGTGTTCCCAACCCATGGTTTCCCCCACTGACCATTTTTGAATCGTGTTATGAGTTTCAACGTTGACCACACAGTGTGAAATCCGTTTGGTCATGGTTAGTGACATATGCCTACTTTTGTTTGTCACTGTACATGGTTACCACGCCGTTTCAATACACATTGAAGGTCTCTGTGCTTTCTTGTTGACAGCTATTGTTCCCAAACCATTGTTACCCCCTCTGAATATCTGTGAGTCGTGTTGTGAGTTGTCAACATTGACCACATTAAGTGAAATTATTTGTTCATGATCAGTGACAGATGCGTACTTTGGTTAGTCACTGTGCATTGTAGCCACACTGTGCCACTACATATTGAAGGTATTTGTACTTGCTTGTCAATAACTAGTATTCACAAACCATTATCTTCCACCCTGACCATTAGTGACTCGTGTTATGAGTTGTCAAAGTTTACCACACAAGGTGACATTATTTGGTCATGGTCAGTGACATATGCATAACTTGGTTGGTCATCGTGCATGGTTTCCACACCATGCCACAACGCATTGTAGCTCCCTGTGCTTGCTATTTGATACTTGGTGTTCCCAAACCATTGTTTCCACCTTTGACCATCTGTGACTCGTATGAAGAGTTGTCGACATTGACCAGACACAGTGCATTTCCTATGTCAAAGGCAGTACATATGCCTACTTTGGTCGGTCATTGTGCATGGTAGCCACACCGTGCTACTACTTACTGAAGGTCGCTGTACCTGCTAGTTGATAACTGATATTCTCAAACCATTGTTTCCTCCCCTGACCGTTTGTGAATCGTGTTATGGTTGGTCAACGTTGACCACCCATACTGAAATTCTCTGGTCATGGTCAGTGACATATGCCTAGTTTGGATGTTTGGTGTGCATATTAGCCACACCGTGCCACTACGTATTGAAGTTATTTATCCTTTCTAGTCCATGCATAGGGTTCCCAAACCATTGAATCTCCCTCTGACCATTCGTGAATGGTGTTATGAGTTGTCAATGTTGACCACACATAGTGGACTTATTCGGTCATAGTCACTGACGTATTCATCCTTTGGTTGGTTACCGTGTACGCTAGCCACACCGTGCCACTACTTGTTGATCTTTTTTGTACTCGCTGGTTGATAACTAGTGTTCTTAACCCACTGTTTCCCCCTCCGACCATTTGTGACTTGTGTGATAAGTTTTCAACGTTGAACACACACTGTGAAATTCGTTTGGTCATGGTTAGTGACATATGCCTACTTTGGTTTGTCACTGTACATGGTTACCACGCCGTGTCACTACGTATCGAAGGTATTTGTGCTTTCTAGTCAATAGCTAGTGTTCCCAAACCAATGTTATCCCCTTTTTACTATATGTGACTTGTGTTGTGAATTTTCAACGCTGACTACATGAAGTGAAATAACTGGTCATGGTCACTGACATATGCATACTTTGGTTTGTTACTTTGCATGGTAGCCACGCGGTGCCACTACATATTGAAGTTATTTGTACTTGCTACTCGATGACTAGTATTCACAAACCATTGTCTTTGACTCTGATAATTTGTGACTCGTGTTATGAGTTGTCAAAGTTTACCACACTTAGTGACATTATTTGGTCATGGTCAGTGACATATGCCTGCTTTGGTTGGTCATCGTGCATGGTATCCACACCATGCCACAACTTATTGAAGGTCCTTGTGCTTGCTAGTTGATACTTTGATACCCCTAATTTTGCCGCGTCTTTGATTTTCTCCGCGGTCGGCTGCGCTCCGCGCTTCTCCGCGGATCAGGCACTCCACCACTACTACGTGTCCACAGGTGCGCAGCAAGACACATTCGTCACCTCCAAGCTATAAGCTATTCCGCGGACCACAGGTTTGGACCTCTGCGCAGGCACTTCATCAATGAGTGATGCTCCTCGGTCCACTTCTTCCCACACGGGAGTCCACCACCTCGTGGCGTCCGACTCCTCTCCGCGGAATCCTCATTCCACGGCCGTATGTAAGCAAAGGACACGGCCGGCATCTCACCTCACTCGGACTTTTGATTCTCCATGCACTAAGCCCCACAGTCCGTGGACCAGACTTCGAGAGCAATCGAGGGCAGGAGGGCAATAGGCGGAGCACAGGAATGAGGGTAGGCAAATGTCTTTGATAAAGCTGATCGCGGAGAACATGGGATGCTTTTGGAAAGCCAGCAAGTCTGAGATGCACTTGTGCTACTGCTAGTGAGGCCCCTTTTCTACTTGGGATTCCGCACGGCGTGTCTACACGCCATCGGTCTTGTCCCTCTCACATCATCCTACTTTCCTTCTACTTGTACTCCACGCGGTGCGGCTACGCACCGCGGGTCTCGTCCCCAATCACACACACACACACTGCCCATCTTCTGCTGGTCACTTTCTTCATCCGTGGCTTGTGCACGCGGTTCTTCGTGTTATTCCTTGAATCTTTGCCTTTCCGCGGTGCGTCTCCAGGAGCTCCTCCGTGATCAATGCTGGGTCATTCATGCAGATTGGATGTTTCTCCCCTGACTGCTCGGTCCCTCCGCTGCCCTGCTTGTTCACTGTCAGTAGCTGTGGCTGCTGCTGCGGACGAAGCCCTTGTTCTCCTTACACTGCGGATTTTCCCGCCAACGCTTCCCGCCTTGTCACAAGTGCTCGCATTAGAGGAACCGCCGCAGACGAGTTGCCTTATCATGCGGTGGCCCTCCTTGTTGAAAATCCTTCTACTTGGTAGTTGATAACTAGTGTTCCCAACCCATGGTTTCCCCCACTGACCATTTGTGACTCGTGTTATGCGTTTTCAATGTTGACCACACACTGTGAAATCCGTTTGGTCATGGTTAGTGTCATACGCCTACTTTGGGTTGTCCCTGTATATGGTTACCGCACCGTGTCACTGCGTATCAAAGGTCTTAGTGCTTTCTAATTTATAGCTAGTGTTCCAAACCCGTTGTTAGCCCCTTTGAATATATGTGACTTGTGTTGTGAGTTGTCAATATTGACCACATGAAGTGAAATTCCTTGGTCATGGTCAGTGACATATGCATACTTTTGTTGGTCACTGTGCATGGTAGCCATGCTGTGCCACTATATATTGAAGGTATTTGTACTTGCTAGTCGATAACTAGTATTCACAAACCATTGTCTTCCATCCTGACCATTTGTGACTTGTGTTATGAGTTGTCAAAGTTTACCACACATAGTGACATTATTTGGTCATGGTCAGTGACATATGCCTACTTTGGTTGGTCATCGTGCATGGTATCCACACCGTGCAACAACTTATTTAGAGTACTTGTGCTTGCTAGTTGATACATGGTGTTCCCAAACCATTGTTTCCCCCTCTGACCATTTGTGACTCCTATTATGAGTTGTCAACGCTGACCACACACAACAGATTTCTTTGGTCAAAGGCAGTACATATGCCTACTTTGGCTGGTCATTGTGCATGATGTCCACACCGTGCTTATACTGATTGAAGGTAGCTGTACTTGCTAGTTGAGAACCGATATTCACAGACCACTGTTTCTTCCTCTGGCTGTTTGTGACTCGTGTCATGGTTGGTGAATGTTGACCACCCATATTGTAATTCTTTCATCATGGTCGGTGACATATGCCTAGTTTGGTTGTTTTGTGTGCACAGTAGCCACACCGTGCCACTACATATTGAAGTTCTTTGTCCTTTCTAGTCGATACCTAGCGTTCCCAAACCATTGTCTCTCCCTCTGACCATTTGTGACTCGTGTTATGAGATGTCAATGTTGACCATACATAGTGGACTTCTTCGGTCATAGTTAGTGACGTGTGCATCATTTGGTTGGTCATTGTGCACGCTAACTACACCGTGCCACTACTTGTTGAAAATATTTCTACTTGCTAGTTGATAACTAGTGTTCCCAACCCATGGTTTCCCCCACTTACCATTTGTGACTTGTGTTATGAGTTGTCAACGTTGACCACACACTGTAAAATCCGTTTGGTCATGGTTTGTGACATATGCCTACTTTGGTTTGTCAATGTACATTGTTACAACGCTGTGTCATTACGTATTGAAAGTCTTTGTGCTTTCTTGTTGACAGCTAGTGTTCCCAACCCATTGTTTCCCGCCTCTGACTATCTGTGACTCGTGTTGTGATTTGTAAATATTGACCACATGAAGTGAAATTCTGTGTTCATGGTCAGTGACATATGCATACTTTGGTTGGTCTACGTGCATAGTAGCCACATTGTGCCACTACATATTGAAGGTATTTGTACTTGCTAGTCGATAAGTAGTATTCACAAACCACTATCTTCCACCCTGACCATTTGTGACTCGTGTTATGAGTTGTCTAAGTTTACCACACTTAGTGAAATTATTTCGTCATGGTCAGTGACATATGCCTACTTTGGTTGCTCATCGTGCATGGTATCCACACCGTGCCACAACTTATTGAAGCTCCTTGTGCTTGCTATTTGATACTTGGTGTTCCCAACCATTTTTGCCCCCTCTGACCATTTGTGACTCGTATTATGAGTTGTCAACTTTGACCACACACAGCAAATTTCTTTGGTCAAAGGCAGTACATATGCCTACTTTGGTTGGTCATTGTGCATGGTAGCCACACTGTGCTACTACTGACCGAAGATCGTTGTACTTGCTAATTGAGAAGTGATATTCCCATGGCATTGTTTCCTCCCCAGACCGTTTGTGACTCGTGTTATGGTTGGTCAACGTTGACAACCCATATTGAAATCCTCTCATCATGGCCAGTGACATATGCCTAGTTTGGTTGGTTGGTGTGCATATTAGCCACACCGTGCCACTACGTATTGATGTTCTTTGTCCTTTCTAGTCGATACGTAGGGTTCCCAAACCATTGTCTCTCCCTATGACCATTTGGGAATTGTGTTATGAGTTGTCGATGTTGACCACACATAGTGGACTTCTTTGGTCATAGTCAGTGTCATATGCATCCTTTGGTTGGTCACCGTGCATGCTAGCCACACCGTACCACTACTTGCTGTAAATCGTTCCACTTGCTAGTTGATAACTAGTGTTCCCAACCCATGACTTCCCCCACTGACCATTTGTGACTCGTGTTATGAGTTGTCAACGTTGACCACACACTGTGAAATCCGTTTGGTCATAGTTAGTGACATATGCCTACTTTGGTTCGTCCCTGTACATGGTTACCACGCCGTGTCACTACGTATCGAATGTCTTTGTGCTTTCTAGTTCATAGCTAGTGTTCCCAAACCATTGTTAGCCCCTCTAAATATCTGTGACTCGTGCTGTGAGTTGTCAACATTGACCACATGAAGTGAAATTCTTTGGTCATGGTCAGTGACATATGCATACTTTGGTTGGTCAATGTACAATGTAGCCACACTGTGCCACTACATATTGAATGTATGTGTACTTGCTAGTCAATAACTAGCATTTAGAAACCATTATCTTCCACTTTGACCATTTGTGACTCGTGTTATGAGCTGTCAAAGTTTACCACACATGGTGACATTGTTTCGTCATGGTCAGTAGCATATGCATACCTTGGTTGGTCATCGTGCATGGTATCCACACCGTGCCACAACATGTTGAAGGTCATTGTGCTTGCTAGTTGATACCTGGTGTTCCCAAACAATTGTTTCCACCTCTGATTACTTGTGACTCGTATTATGAGCTGTCAACGTTGACCACACACAGCAGATTTCTTTGTTCAAAGGCTGTACATATGCCTACTTCGTCGGTCATTGTGTATTGTAGCCACACCGTGCTACTACTGATTGACGGGCGTTGTACTAGCTTAATGAGAACTGATATTCCTAGACCATTGTTTCCCCCTCTGACCGATAGTGACTTGTGTTATGGTTGGTGAACGTTGACCACCCATATTGAAATTCTTTGGTCATGGTCAGTGAGATATGCCTTGTTTGGTTGTTTGGTGTGGACAGTAGCCACACCGTGCCACTACGTATTGATGTTATTTGTCCTTTACAGTCCATGCATATGGTTTGTAAACCATTGTCTCTCCCTCTGACCATTTGTGACTCGTGTTATGAGTTGTCAATGTTTACCACACATACTGGATTTTTTCGGTCATAGTCAGTGAGGCATTCATCCTTTGGTTGGTCACGGTGTACGCTAGACACACCGTGCCACTACTTGTTGAAGTTCTTCGTACTAGCTACTTGACAACAAGTGTTCCCATCCCATTTTTTTCCACTCTGAACATTTGTGACTCGTGCTATGAGTTTTCAATATTGACCACACGCTATGAAATTCGTTTGGTCAGTGTTAGTGACATATGCCTACTTTGGTTTGTCACAGTGCATGGTTACAACACCGTGTCACTACATATTAAAGGTACTTGTGCTTTCTATTGAATAGCTAGTGTTCCCAAACCATTATTACCCCCTTTGACTATCTGTGACTCGTGTTGTGAATTGTCAACGCTGACCACATGAAGTGAAATTCGTTGATCATGGTCAGTGACATCTGCATACTTTGGTTGGTCACTATGCATGTTAGCCACGCTGTGCCACTACATATTGAAGGTATTTGTACTTGCTACTCGATAACTAGTATCCACAAACCATTGTCTTCCACTCTGACCAATTTGGACTCGTGTTATGAGCTGTCAAAGTTTAACACACTTAGTGACATTATTTGGTAATGGTCAGTGACATATGCCTACTTTGGTTGGTCATCGTGCATGGTATCCACACCGTGCCAAAACGTGTTGAAAGTCCTTGTGCTTGCTAGTTGATACCTGATGTTCCCATACCATTGTTTCCCCCTCTGACCATTTGTGATTCGTATTATGAGTTGTCAACACTGTCCACACACAGCGGATTTCTTTGGTCAAAGGCAGTACATATGCCTACTTTGGTCGGTCATTGTGCATGGTAGCCACACCGTGCTTATACTGATTAAACGTTGCTGTACTTGCTATTTGATAACTGATATTCTAAGACCATTGTCTCTTCCTCTGACCATTTGTGACTCGTGTTATGGTTGGTGAATGTTGACCACCCATATTTAAATTCTTTGGTCATGGTCAGTGACATCTGCGTGCTTTGGTTGTTTGGTGTGCATGATAGCCTCACCGTGCCACTACGTATTGAAGTTCTTTGTCCTTCCTAGTCGATACATAGGGTTCCAAAACCATTGTCTCTCCCTATGACCATTTGTGAGTTGTGCTATGAGTTGTCAACATTGACCACACATTGTGGACTTCTTCGGTCATATTCATTGACATATGCATCCTTTGGTTGGTCACTGTGCACGCTAGCCACACCGTGCCACTACTTGTTGCAAACATTTCTACCCGCTAGTTGATAACTAGTTTTCCCAACCCATGGTTTCCCCCACTGACCATTTGTGACTCGTGTTATGTGTTTTCAACGTTTACCACACAGTGTGAAATCCGTTTGGTCATGGTTAGTGACATATGCCTACTTTTGTTTGTCACTGTACATGGTTACCACGCAGTGTCACTACCTATTGAAGGGCTCTGTGCTTTCTTGTTGATAGCTAGTGTTCCCAAACCATTGTTATCCCCTCTGAATGTCTGTGACTTTTGTTGTGAGTTGTGAACATTGACCACATGAAGTTCAATTCTTTGTTCATTGTCAGTGACATATGTGTTCTTTGGTTGGTCACTGTGCATTGTAGCCACACTGTGCCACTACATATTGAAGGTATTTGTACTTGCTAGTCGATAACTAGTATTCACAAACCATTATCTTCCAGCCTGACCATTTGTGACTCGTGTTATGAGTTGTCAAAGTTGACCACACATGGTGACATTCTTTGGTCATGGTCAGTGACATATGCATACCTTGGTTGGTCATCGTGCATGGTTTCCACATCGTGCCACAACGTATTGTAGCTCCTTGTGCTTGCTATTTGATACTTGGTGTTCCCAGACCATTGTTTCTCCCTCTGACCATTTGTGACTCGTATTATGAGTTGTCGACGTTGACCAGACACAGCGGATTTCTTTCGTCAAAGGCAGTACATCTGCCTACTTTGGTCGGTCATTGTGCATGGTAGCCACACCGTTCTACCACTGATTGAAGGCCGCTGTACTTGGTAGTTGAGAACTGATATTCCCAACCCATTGTTTCCTCCCCTGACCGTTTGTGACTTGTGTTATGGTTGCTCAACGTTGACCACCCATATTGAAATTCTATGATCGTGGACAGTGACATATGCCTAGTTTGGATGTTTGGTGTGCATATTAGCCACACCGTGCCACTACGTATTGAATTTATTTGTCCTTTCCAGTCCAAGCATAGGGTTCCCAAAGCATTGTCTCTCCCTCTGACCATTTGTGACTCATGTTATGAGATGTCAATATTGAGCACACATAGTGGACTTCTTCAATCATAGTCAGTGACGCATGCACCATTTGGTTGGTCACTGTGCACGCTAGCCACACCGTGCCACTACTTGTTGAATTTCTTCCTACTTGCTAGTTGATAACTAGAGTTCATACCCCATTGTTTTCCCCTCTAACCATTTGTGACTTGTGTGATAACTTTTTAACGTTGACCAGACACTGTGCAATTCGTTTGGTCATGGTTAATGACATATGCCTACTTTGGTTTGTCACTGTACATGGTTACCACGCCGTGTCACTACGTATTGAAGGTATTTGTGCTTTCTAAGCAATAGCTAGTGTTCCCAAACCAATGTTATCCCCTTTTGACTATATGTGACTCGGGTTGTGAGTTGTCAACGCTGACCACATGAAGTGAAATTCGTTGGTCATGGGCAGTGACATATGCATACTTTGGTTGGTCACTGTGCATGGTAACCACGCTGTGCCACTACATATTCAAGGTATTTGTACTTGCTACTCGATGACTAGTATTCACAAACCATTGTCTTCGACTCTGACCATTTGTGACTCGTGTTATGAGTTGTCAAACTTGACCACACTTAGTGACATTGATTGGTCATGGTGAGTGACATATGCCTACTTTGGTTGGTCATCGTGCATGGTATCCACACCGTGCTACAAATTATTGAAGGTCCTTGTGCTTGCTAGTTGATACCTGGTGTTCCCAAACCATTGTCTCCCCCTCTGACCATTTATGACTTCTATTATGAGTTGTCAACGCTGACCACACAAAGCAGATTTCTTTGGTCAAAGGTAGTACATATGCCCACTTTGGTCGGTCATTGTGCATGGTAGCCACACCGTGCTCATACTGAGTGAAGGTCGCTATACTTGCTAGTTGGGAACTGATATTCACAGACCATTGTTTCCCCCTCTAACCGTTTGTGACACGTGTTATGGTTGGTGAATGTTGACCACTTATATTGAAATTATTTCATCATGGTCAGTGACATATGCCTAGTTTGGTTGTTTGGTGTGCATAGTAGCCACACCGTGCCACTGCGTATTGAAGTTCTTGGTCCTTTCTAGTCGGGTACGAAGGGTTCTTAAACCATTGTCTCTCCCTCTGACCATTTGTGACTCGTGTTATGAGTTGTCAATGTTGACCATACATAGTGGACTTATTCGGTCATAGTCGGTGACGTGTGCATACTTAGGTTGGTCACTGTGCACGCTAGCCACACCGTGCGACTAATTGTTTAAAATCTTTCTACTTGCTAGTTGATAACTAGTGTTCCCAACCCATGGTTTTCCCCAACTGACTATTTGTGACTCGTGTTATGAGTTTTCAACATGGACCACACACTGTGAAATCCGTTTGGTCATGGTTTGTGACATATGCCTACTTTGGGTTGTCAATGTACATGGTTACCATGCCGTGTCATTACGTATCGAAGGTCTTTGTGCTTTCTTGTTGACACCTAGTGTTCCCAAACCATTGTTAGCCCCCTCTGACTATCTTTGACTCGTGTTGTGAGTTGTAAATGTTGACCACATGAAGTGAAATTATTTTTTCATTGTCATTGACATATGCATACTTTGGTTGGTCACTGTGCATCGTAGCCATACCGTGCCATTACATATTGAAGGTATTTGTACTTGCTAGTCAATAACTAGTATTCACAAACCATTATCGTCCACCCTGACCATTTGTGACTCGTGTTATGATTTGTCAAAGTTTACCACACTTAGTGACACTATTTGGTCATGGTCATTGACATATGCCTACTTTGGTTGGTCATCGTGCATGGTATCCACACCGTTCCACAACGTATTGAAGCTCCCTGTGCTTGCTATTTGATACTTGGTGTTCCCAAACCATTGTTTCCTCCTCTGACCATTTGTGACTCGTATTGTGAGTTGTCAACGTTGACCACACACGGTGGAATACTTTGGTCAAAGGCAGTACATATGCCTACTTTGGTCGGTCATTGTGCATGGTAGCCACACCGTGCTACTACTGACTGGAGGTCGCTGTACTTTCTAGTTGGTGTCTAGTATTCCCAAATCATTGTTTCCCCCTATGACAATTCGTGACCCAGATTATGGGTTGTCAACGTTGACCACACATAGTAAAATTATTTGGTCATGGTAAGTAGCACATGCCTAATCTGGTTGGTCATTGTGCATGGTAGCCACACCGTTCCACTACTTGTTGAAAGTCTTTGTACGTGCTAGTCATTACGTAGAAAAAGGTTTCTCCCTTTAACACCAGGTCGGTTTTTGTTGAGTTGTCACGCGCAGGTGCCTTCACTGGAATACTCCATCCCACCCCTCTAGAGGGATGTTCCGTGGACAACCTGGAGGACAGGTTTGCGACCGCATTATGACACCCCCCCTACCCCCCCACGGCTTAGGCTCGAAGGTAGAGTTGAGTTATCACAACACGGTCGTCCCCCCCCCCCGGGTCGCGAGCCTATTCTACATTGCGCGTAAGAGGATTCAAACCCAGGACATACCGCTCCAGAGTCTAACTCTATAAGCACTAAGCCAACTCACATGGTGTTCATAAGATGTCCAAATGAAATTATAAGGGCTCCTATGGGTAAATGGCATTAAATAAGGGGGACTAAGATTAGAGGGTGGTTTCCAAAAGTATGAATGATAACAGAGTTAGTTTAATCATACAAAATTGACGCAGACGGAATCTCAAATTTTGCAACTTCGAGGTTGAAGAACCTCTCAACCATTGCTCCGATTGACCAGCCGTAAGACGGAAAGTTGAATACACACAGTGAAGCTCTTTTTATGATATCCAGTGACAGAAGCATACTTTGGTTGGTCATTGTGCATGGTAGCCACACCGTGCCACCACTTATTGAAGGTATTTGTACTTGCTAGTCGATACCGAGTATTCCCAAACCATTGTTTCTCCCTCTGCCCGTTTTTGACTTGCATCATGAGTTGTGAACGTTGACCACACACACTAAACTTCTTTGGTCATGAGCAGTGATGTATGCCTAATAGGATAGGTCATTGTGCACGGTAGCCACATCGTGCCAATACATCCGAAAAATCTTTGTACTTGCTAGAAGATACATAGTGTTTTGAAACCATGTTCTCCCCATCCGACCATTTGTGACTCATGTTACGGGATGTGAACGTTGACCACCCATATTGAAATTCTTTGGTCATGGTTAGTCGCATATGACTGGTTTGGTTTGTCGCTGTACGTGGTTACCACGCTGTGTCACTACGTATTGAAGGTCTTTGTGCTTTCCAGTTTTTAGCTAGTGTTCCCAAACCATTGTTACCCCCCTTTGACTATACGTGACTCGTGTTGTGAGTTGTCAACGCTGACCACATGAAGTGAAATTCGTTGGTCATTGTCAGTGACATATGCATACTTTGGTTGGTCACTGTTCATGGTAGCCACACTGTGCCACTACATATTGAAGGTATTTGTACTTGCTACTCAATTACTAGTATCCACGAGCCATTGTCTTCCACTCTGACCATTTGTGACTCGTGCTATGAGCTGTCAGAGTTTACCACACTTAGTGACATTATTTGGTCATGGTCAGTGACATATGCCTACTTTGGTTGGTCATCGTGCATGGTATCCACACCGTGCCACAAGTTGTTGAAGTTCCTTGTGCTTGTTATTTGATACCTGATGTTCCCAAACCATTGTCTCCCCCTCTGACAGTTTGTGAGCCCTGTTATGAGTGGTCAATGCTGACCACACATAGCGGATTTCTTTGGTTAAAGGTAGAACATATGCCTACTTTGGTCGGTCATTGTGCGTGGTAGCCACACCGTGCTTATAGTGATTGAAGGTCGCTGTACTTGATATTTGAGAACTGATATTCACAGACCATTGTTTCCCCCTCTGACCGTTTGTGACTCGTGTTATGGTTGGTGAATGTTGACCACCCATATTGAAATTCTTTCATCATGGTCGGTGACATATGCCTAGTTTGGTTGTTTGGTGTGCATAGTAGCCACACCGTGCTTATAGTGATTGTAGGTCGCTGTACTTGATATTTGAGAACTGATATTCACAGACCATTGTTTCCCCCTCTGACCGTTTGTGACTCGTGTTATGGTTGGTGAATGTTGACCACCCATATTGAAATTCTTTCATCATGGTCGGTGACATATGCCTAGTTTGGTTGTTTGGTGTGCATAGTAGCCACACCCTGCTACTACGTATTGAAGATCTCTCTCCTTTATAGTCGATACATAGGGTTCCCGAACTATTGTCTCTCTCTCTGACCATTTGTGACTCGTGCTATGAGTTGTCAATGTTGACCATACATAGTGGAATTCTTCGGTCATATTCCTAGTGTGTGCATCCTTTGGTTGGTCACTGTGCACGCTAGCCATACCATGCCACTACTTGTCGAAAATCTGTCTACTTGCTAGTTGATAACTAGTGTTCCCAACCTATGGTTTCCCCCACTGACCATTTGTGACTCGTGACCACACACTGTGAAATCCGTTTGGCCATGGGTTGTGACATATGCCTACTTTGGGTTGTCACTGTACATGGTTACCACGCAGTGTCATTACGTGTCGAAGGTCTTTGTGATTTCTTGTTGACGGCTAGTCTTCCCAAACCATTGTTAGCCCCCTTTGACTATCTGTTACTCGTGTTGTGTGTTGTAAATGTTGACCACATGAAGTGATATTTGTTGGTCATGGTCAGGGACACATGCATACTTTGGTTGGTCACTTTACATGGTAGCCACGCCGTTCCACTACATATTAAAAGGGATTTGTACTTGCTAGTCAATAACTAGTATTCACAAACCATTATCTTCCACCTTGACCATTTGTGACTCGTGTTATGAGTTGTCAAAGTTTACCACACACAGTGACATTATTTGGTCATTGTTAGTGACATATGCCTACTTTGGTTGGTCATCGTGCATGGTATCCACACCGTGCCACAATGTATTGAAGCTTCTTGTGCTTGCTATTTAATACTCGGTGTTCCCAAACCATTGTTCCCCCCTCTGACCATTTGTGACTCGAATTATGAGTTGTCAACGTTGACCACATGCGGTGGATTTCATTGGTCAAAGGCAGTACATATGCCTACTTTGGTCGGTCATTGTGCATGGTAGCCACACCGTGATACTACTGACTGAAGGTCGTTGTACTTGCTAGTTTGTATGTAGTATTCTCAAGCCATTGTTTCCCCCTCTGACAATTCGTGACCCATACTATGGGTTGCCAACGTTGACCCCACATAGTAACATTATTTGGTCATGGTAAGTGGCACATGCCTAATCTGGTTGGTCATTGTGCATGGTAGCCACACCGTTCCACTGCTGGTTGAAATTCTTTGTACTTGCTAGTCAATGAATAGCAAACGGTTTCTCCTGTTGACACCAGGTCGGTTTTGTTGATTTCTTACGCGTAGGTGCCTTACTAGAATACTCCCTCCCACCCCCCTACAGGGACGTTCCGTGGACGACCTGGAGGACAGGTTTGCGACCGCATTATGACACCTCCCTACCCCCCCCCCACAGCTTAGGCTCGAAGGTAGAGTTGAGGTATCACAACACGCCCCCCCCCCA
>SZWC01001183.1:297380-310456 GCA_023375785.1 Penium margaritaceum | reverse complement strand
GTTGGAACACCGCCCATGCTGAGGCCGACAATGCGGGCCACCGACAGTGCTTGCGGTGGAGGAGGAGGAAGTTGCGGCAGGAGCTGGAGAGCAGTAAGACTTGGAGAGCAGTAGAAGCTGGACGACAAAAGCTGAGAGAGCAGCAGTACTGGTAGAAATTCGCTCCCTCCACACCACCAAGAGCCGTAGAGCAGTGAAGACGACAGAGGTCTGATAGCACACGCCGTGCGGTCCCCACCGATTGGCCACCTGGCGTTTCGCTCTTCAAGTATCTCCGGATAGTCACGTGACCCAAGAAAACGTAGCTCACCAACGGCTGAACTAGCCTAGTTCTTGTAACGCCTATTCATTTCATTGGGTACCTCCAACGACTTGGGGACTCCTCCTGGAGTCCGCACAGCAAGGTGGGCCCGACTGCTCAAACATTTTGGATGAATTAAAGTTTTCAATGGTTCTTTTCTTGGATGAATTTGAGAAAAGTGCCTATTGCGAACCCCCCTCTTGACGCGAACTCCCTGCCATCGGAGGTTGTACCTGGATGATGCCGTAACACTTCCTGGTTTAGCAGAGGGGCCTATTCTTGGAGCGCCCTCCCATCGGATGCCCGTGTGAGGGAGAAAAACGATGATTTTTTCAGTCTTAAAATTCATCGTTGGACGGGGTAACAGTTAGGGAACCCGGCGGATGGAATAAAAACAACCAATTTGTCGGTTTCCGACACATTTTGCTTATGGTAAGACGTGTTCAAAAAATACCAGAGAAAAAAACAATGATGAATCAGAAACGTGGTACACACATCGCTGGCCAATTAGAGCGACCGCATATTCCGCACCATCCATGCGTCGAACATTTTTCGATGCTAAGGATTGTGAGGGTCTTGTTTGTCCATCCATGTGAGTTGGAGCTAAGCCAATGCAAAACCTTGGCGAGCCTGCACTACATACACCAAGGTCGCCATCAAATACCATCGTCGTTTATGTGGCTGTTAGATCAGAACATGCGGCAATGGACACCAACGGAGTTGGGTCCTCATGTGTATACAGCTCGGTATGAAGCATAAACAAGACATGAGAATCCAAAGTAGTCATTACCCGTGGTCCACTCTGCGAATCAGACACCTACCTTCATCGTGATTAGGACACATCACTTCGCGTCCAAGCGAGGCGCAAACAATGTAGCTTGGATATATTTGCCCTCTTCTTTTTCCGTCTCAACAGGTCCAACTATGGGTTTGGATGAAAGCATGTGGCCTTCCACACAGCTACTTCGACATTTGTGAGAAGATGCGCACAAGCTTCTTAGCGACACAGCCGCTGACTAAGTGTCAGTGCTCCGTCAGACGGTGACAACACGACGGCAAGGGTCTGACTAGGAAACACAAGTCAAAGTGTCTTAATGCTTCAATAGCATTTGCAGAGAGGAATGACAAATGACAGGTCCATGGCATAAGTACCTGCCACGGCGCACGGTGGGTGTCGCACGCGGCAGCACAAGGTCTGTCCTAAAACCGGCCCAAATCCTGTCTTTGCCACAACTCAGCGTAGGCATGTCAGAATGCTACGTCGTCTGAACCTAGCATACAGAATCACAAGCTGGACGCTACCACTGGTCACATGCATGTATGCGGCATCAAACGGTGGACACACAATGCAAAGATATGCAAAGTGGGCCAACGCCCAGTCCACCGATAAACTCCTACGTGCTGCAGAAAAACTACAAGAGGGGTCCTTGGCAGCCTCCAGAGCTCTAGGACAGTCTTCGGTCAGCTCCAAGCTGGCAATCCACCACCAGACAACGCACCGGTACCACCTAGGTTCGCATCAGGGATCTGCACGGGCCGAGTGGTCACAGTAAGCTGCACAAGTCGACAGGAACGTCACAAATCACAACATCCCCCCATGACCCGATGGTACGCATGCCCATACACGTGCAGCACTCAAACGAGTACAGCAACGAGTGCAAAAACAGTCGTGATACAGACATAGACACACCCCACACTCAACCACTCTCAGACAAGGGGCGAAGCCCGATAGAACGAATGGCCACCAAAAACCTCGCGTGTGCTAGTGCCTTTGTCAAGAAGTCAGCACACTGCATGTCAGTGCCAACCCATATGAAAGAGATCACATGTCCCTCCACCAGCGAGCTGATGTCATGCAACCGACAGGGTAAATTTGTCAGTGTACTAGATGCTATTGATCTGAGAGTACCCTTTGAAGACCAAGCGAGCCTTGTGGCGTTCCAGTGAGCCATCTGACTTCACTTTCTTGCAAAACACCCACTTGACCTGAATAGCCTTCCTCCCAGGTGGAAGGTTGACTAGCTTATAAACTCCGTGCTCTCGGATGGCACAAAGCTCATCCTCGCAGGTAGCATGCCAGGTGTTAGCATCCTGTGATGAGAGAGCTTCCCTTAGTGTACCCGGATCAGGTGCCATAGAGGGAGAGCTCTCAGTGGCAAGTGCACACGCCTCAGTGCGAGGTTTAACGACCACACTATTAGCTGCTGTATGACAAGCGATACAAAACTCGTGAGTGACGAGATGGTGCCCTACGAAGCACACTAGATGTACCTTTGTTTGCTAAGTGCGGACACTTAGGCCTAGGGCCTTTATGTCGGGATCACCATTCGCGATGCTGCAAGTGGAGCGGTTGGGTACGGGACCTCACACTCGCTGGAATCCGGAGTCCAATGGTCGAAGACGACCACCGGGCTCATGTGAGCAACCTGGGCTTGACTCAGGCACAGGGACAGGTACGACCAAACCTGGTGAGGGCTGAGGCAAAGGAGCTGGTGATGTCGTGCGAGGAGATGCATGTGTGGGAGACATAAGACTACGTGTGATAGTAGCAGCAAGTGAGGCAGGACCACGCACAAAGGCCGGAGTGCTCGAGGACACAAGCACAGGATCATGGGTGCCTATGGGGTGCGAGGGAATAGGGGTAGAAGTCGGCTATGCTTGAGAGGTCTCTGGGCCAACAGCGATGATCGCTGGATTATCAAGAGCCGGAGATCGAGAAGTGGAGGGGGCTCGAATGGACACATCAGCCGGACGAAAGGTGCTTGCAGATCGACGGGGACGTGATCGAGGTCAGATCGCGGTAGGTGAGGGACTCAAAGAAATGCGCGTCACAGAACTTAACGATGCGACGACGAGCAGGGTCCCAAAAACGCCAAGACTTTGACCGTTGGGAGATGCTTACGAATGCATACAAGCGATCCCGCGACGAGACCTTGGACCCCTGCTAGTCCTCGGTGTACCACACAGAAGCCAAGGATCCCCACACACGAGTAAGATGCAGGTCAACACGGTGGCCAAACTAAAGCTCGTACTGTGTAAGGTGGTCCGGAAGGGGACCGTGTGGGAGGCGGTTCCACACCCACGTCATGTAGGTGAATCCTTGGAAGGCGAAGGTTTGCGGGAGACTGCACTTACCATATAGCGCGAACCGCATCCTCCATGGTGTGGTTCTAGCGCTTAGAGACACCATTCTTCTGAGGAGTAGCAGGAGAGAAGACTTGTTGAAAAGCCTCGTGCTCGGCAAAGAAACTGTCCATCCCAACAAGAAACTCGCCGTCGCGATTGGAACGGAATGTATGCAGCGTATGACGAGACAGAGGCTCAGCCATCACTAGCTAGAGGCAAACCACGAGAGCAGCATCGCTCTTCTAGCGCAGGCTGTAGACCCACCGCATCCGGGTGAAGTCATTTGTTTGGTTCACGACGTATCTGCCCCGATCGGACAGAGACTCAACAAGAAGAAGACCGAGAAGGTCCGAATGGACCAACTCAAGAGGGCGAAGTGTGCAAGAATGGGAGTCAAGGTAGGTACAACGNCTCAGCCATCACTAGCTAGAGGCAAACCACGAGAGCAGCATCGCTCTTCTAGCGCAGGCTGTAGACCCACCGCATCCGGGTGAAGTCATTTGTTTGGTTCACGACGTATCTGCCCCGATCGGACAGAGACTCAACAAGAAGAAGACCGAGAAGGTCCGAATGGACCAACTCAAGAGGGCGAAGTGTGCAAGAATGGGAGTCAAGGTAGGTACAACGATGCATCTTACCCCGAGCACAGAATAGAGAGCCGATCTTGAGCAGCTTCTCGAAAGAAGCCGCATCAAGACCGAGTGCGAGCTGTGTCCAAATGAGCTTTGACACAGTGTCGGAGCCCACATGACATAGGCGACGATGCAGCAGTCGTTGGTGCTCAGCAAAGAGAATGCCAGTGACAAACACTCGAGCAGGAGGAGAGGGGGAGCAAGAAGGAGGAGGAGGAATCTAAGAGACACGATACAGATCATCTACAAGAGAGGCACGAAGAACAACGCTACGAGTATCAATAGCTGTCAAAGTCGCGGAGTCTGCAGTGTGCTCCACAGAGAGTCCCATGAGTGTGCAGGCACGTATAGAAAGCAAGCTAAGCTCAAGGTTAGCCACAAAAAGTACCTCGAAAAGATACAGGAGGCCAAATGGACCATCAAAATACACAACCCCAACACCCTGGACTGGCAAGGACTGACCAGAGCATGTGCGAATGGAGCAAACAGACGCAACACGACCGAGAACAACCAAGTCACTACGACGACAGGTCATGTGATGAGTGGCACCAGAATCGATGATCCAAGTGCCACCAGGATCATGACTGGAGGATGTCACTGTACAACGGGCAATGGAGCACTCGGCCTCAGACAGGCACTAAGCAACAGGTGAGGAGGAAGGATGAAGGGCACAGAGGTCTGACTCATGAATCCAATCGGTAGTGTTAGGCCTATTGTCATTACACGCCAGCTGTGTCCCCCCCCCACACGAGTTTTAACGAGCGACAAGAACAGACGAACAAACATTATGTAAACCACCCGGCTGTGATAATACAATTGCACCTCCCTAAAAGCAAAGCGCCATAAGATGACGGAGTTTGGCAATGGTGCGGTCACGCGGGTCCGAGTCGCCACTGCTCGCCGGTGAGGAAGCGGGGACTGCTCAAGTCATGGTCGTAGCGCAATCTGAGGATGTGCTGCTTGACGCCTGAAGACGCTACGCGTGTGCAGCCTGAAGACCGCGAGTGACCGGCGCCCGATCAAGCGAGTGGCACTCAGTGTAGCGATGAGCACCTCCACAATTGTAGATTTGGACAATGTCTAGTGCTACCGCCCGAGGACTATTATTGCTCCTGTGAGTGCTGCTGGCCTGAACTACGCTTCTTCCTACCCTTCTTCCCCTATGTCGAGGCTGCCACACCTTCCATCTGAGTCGGGGTTCCCGGGGTGGAAGGGGAAGAGGAGGGTGTACGAGAGGATGAGGAGGTGGTCTGCAAGAGGAGCGTCGGCGGCAACGCGATGACCGCTGTAGCAAGAGAACTCTCCTAGTGGGCCACGGCTCCCTCGCGGGCGGAGGTCACCTGGAGGAAAAGCTGATGCGTCCAAAGGAGGAGCTGAAGTGAGGTGGAGAAGAGCTCGAGCACAGCATCAATGTACCCCGAGAAGATGTCTGCGTGCACAAGATGAACTCCGATCATGAGCGTCCAAAGTTGTGTACCTCCTCAAGTCCCAAGGCGCTTGTAGATGCGCATGGCATGCTGCCAGTAATTGACTGTGGGCTCAACAGGTCCCTCAAGAAGGGAGAGAAAGGCGCAAATATGAGCCGCGCGGGTGGCGTGCGTTGCTGCAGCAAGCAGGGACAGTGCCAAGTTCCAGCCCCCACATGGATCAGCACCCGCGCCCGTGCCGGCCTCTACAAGGAAAGGGCGAAATTCCACAATAGTCTCGCGCGACATGGCGTAAAGGAGTCCGCGCATCACCCGCACTGCTGTCAGCACCTGAGCGCGGTCCGTAACCTGGTACGGAGTGTGATAGTAGGGCCATATCCCCGCTGAAGTGGCCTAAACCAGGAAGAGAGTCTCCCAATAGTCAAAGCCATCATCGCTGACATAGTGTGGGGATGGTATCTCGAAGTCCTTGGGTTGCCGCTCCGTGCGGAGAGTGACCATAGGCTGGGAAGGACGAGGGATGGGGAAGACGCCAAGACGAGGAAAGTCGCCAAGGTAGGGGTCATGAAAGGATCGGATCTCCGGTAACCAGGAACCAAAACGCGTCTGAAGCTGGCAGAGAAGCTCTTGAAGCTCGCGAATCTCCCTCTCGTGGATGTCATCCTCCATGCCTGGCATGTTGGGGTCCTCATCCAAAGGATCGACAAGTGGTGGGTACTGTCCAGCTGCTCTCCTTGGTGTAGATGCTGACAGCTCTGCAGAAGGTATGGCACCGCCGACTCCCCGGGATGTCTGCTGTGGGGCCTTGCACTGACAACGAATAAGACCAGTGAGTGCACGGATGGCATCAGTCTGTTGCTGTTGGTGACGGCGAATCTTATCCTGCTGACTACGCAGGTCCGCAATGGCCTGCTAGCGTGGGCTCATGACCCCTGAGGAGGAGGAAGAGGGATCTCATGGTCCTTTGCCTTTGTCATTCATCAGAGCCATGTCAACGCTCAGTATGGACCGGGACGTTAAACTGATCAGATTGCAGAAATGTCAGCGTTTCTCGAGAATTCGCAATGCTGGTGAAAAATGATGTGTCAGCCAAAAATTTGGCCAAGTGTTGGTGCTGACGTCATCACTCACAATGATGATGTCAGCATGAAGGTTATCCAAATGAGTCAAAACTTGGAGCGATTATGTGCCAAATGATGTAGAGTGCAATGGCAGTGGTTTTGTGCAAAAAAAACCTTCAAACATTAAAAAATGTCACCGTTTTCTTTTCAGCCCAAAATCTAAAAAAAAAACTAGATCTGAGAGCGTTGTTTCATTTCTTGGAGCCTACAGGGCATGAAATGAGGCGGGAGTGGAAGCAATGGATAGGGTTTGCATCAGCTTTCTAACGGGATCTTACACACCAAAAGTGGTGGTCAAATGGTGCAGTTGCATTCACTCACGTCCGGGGAGGGTAGTATGTGCGACCTGAGTGAAGCTTTTGGGACCCTTCACAGACTCCTTCTCAACATCTCGTTCCTCAACTGCTGCTGGAGGGGGTTGGGAAACCCTTGGCTTCCCCGTGGTGGTGGCGGGGTGATGCGGTTGCACGGGTATCTCCGCTACTGCAATCTGCTGCGGGGGGTCACCATGGATTGGTGGGTCCTCCCAAGACCGTGGCATCAGCTGTTGCTCTCACTGCTGCTGCCACTACTGCGTCTTTGCTGTGCAGCTCAGCGAGGGATGCCTCGCCTCTCTGATACTATGAGACGATGAGTACAAGCTTCCTAGCGACACAGCCGCTGACTGGGTGTTAGTGCCCCGTCCGATAGTGACAACAGTCACAAGTCGTACACACGACGGCAAGGGTCTGGCTAGGAGACACAGGTCACGGTGTCATAATGCTTCAATAGCATTTGCGAGAGGAATGACAAATGAAAGGTCCATTGCATAAGTACCTGCCGCAGCGCACGGCGAATGTCACACGCGGCAGCACAAGGTTTGTTCTAAAACCAGCCCAAAACCACTGTTCTGGCTGTAACTCAGCGTAGACATGTCATAGCGCTACGCCGTCTGAACCTAGACGTGTAGAATTACAGGCCAGATGCTACAACTGGTCACATGCATGTATCCGGCATCAAACGTTGGACACACAATGCAAAAACATGGAAATCGGGCCCACCGCCAGTCCACCGATAAACTCCTACGTGTTGCAGAAAAACTAGAGGAGGTCCCTGGAAGCGTCTAGAGCTCTGGTACGGTCGTCGGTCACCTCCAAGCTTATAGTCCACCACCAGACGACGCACTAGTACCACCTGGGTCCGCATCAGGGATCTGCACGGCATGGACACAGCCGAGTGGTCAAAGTGAATTGAACAGGCCGGCAGGAACGTCACAAATCACAACAATCTGATGAGAGGTTCCCATTAATGAGCAACGAAAATGCAAACATGTGTTTCCTCCTTGTGTATGAATCATGAAATTAGGCTACCACATGCGGAACAGCAGGCCATTATTGTACGTAGTCTTGATTGCTAAGCACGCGAGAAAGCAAGCAAGTAGCAAGCAACGAGGTGAAGCCATGGATCAAGGGCAAGCTCACGTAGAAAGTCGTGAAAGAGTCACAAGTGAACGAGTAACAAGAGAGCGATGTGGTAAGGTCCGGTTGACTGGACCACCCACGTGAAGCACTTATCGTGGGGCCCGGACGCCACCCAGGGATCGAACCCGACCCTGGAGCAAACGAGCTCCAGGCGGTTTCTCACATACCGGTATAAACCGGTTGTGTGGTCCTGAGGGATCAGCAACTCGGTACACTACGCTAAAGGCATGCAAGTGTACAGGAATTCAGTTACATCACAAGCACGTGTCTATGCAAATGTATCCCCCACTTTGACACGCAAAACTATCACTGAGCTAAGGCTCTCAGTGTGGGTGACGTTGGTGTGGTGTCCACCACTTGATAGCTTGATGATGTCACCACCATTGTGTGCTCCATGCTGCATCACAGTTTGCACAAGAGAGCCTCGAGATCAATCACCTGCAGTGATGTGACGACGTGTGTGTGCATGGAGGCAAGAGGGCACTTGCGTATGTCACGACCATAACTAACACTCCTCCATGACCCACAGACGAATAGCCTACACACACATGGACCAAGGAACACATCACAAGGTAGAGGGAAACACAGGACTCACATCAACCTAGAACATCATGAGAGCGCAACAAGCCAACAGCATGCACAGCCGCTTTGAACATGCCATTGTTGAGAGCTTTAGTGAGGAAGTCTGTGTGCTGCTGACGAGTATCGACCCAGACCACTTGAAATTCTCCAGCAGCAATGCGCTCGTGTACAAAGTGACACTCAATTTTTGTGTGCTTTGTGCGAGAGTGATGGATTCCATCGTCTTTGGCAATTGCCTTTGCACTTTGGTTGTCACAGCGCAGAGTGATGCAATGAATGGGAACACACAACAGGCGGGACAGCCACACACTCTCGTACGTACCTGCACCAAGTGCCACAAACTCGGCCTCAGTGGAGCTTCGAGCAACACAACCCTGTTTTCCACTCTTCCAAGAGAGAGCAGTTCCACCGACGAGAAAGATGTAACCAATGCGGCTACGAGCATCCGTGTCGTGTCCCCCATCATTTTCTATGTATCCGTCCACGACCACAGAAGGCTGGGCACGATAGCAGAGCCCTACGCGTGTAGTAGATAGTGCGTAGCGTACCACGGAAAGTGCAGCCTCGAGATGCTTTTAGCGAGGCTGCAAGGAGAACTGAGCTAGGAAGTTGACCGCAAAGGCCACGTCCACCCTGGTGGTGGTAGTAAGATACATGAGGGAGCCGGCCTCGCTGAGGTAATCGGTAACATCAACAATCTCCCCCAGCTGCGGTGAATCGAGTGACTTCAATAGGCGCTGACCTACTGGAGTCATCGGTGTGGATGTGATGGGAACGTCCGCAAGCAGGGAGGCAAAGTGCTCCCCCAGTGTGCGAATGTACGCAGCTTGGTGTACGTGCAGAGTGCGACGCTGGCGGTCACGCTCAAGCTCCACTCCCAAGAAGACTCGTGCAGGACCTAGGTCCTTCATCTTGTGCGCAAACTGTAGGAAGTTTTTCACTAAGAGAACAGCTGCAGGACTGGGTGACGCAATGAGTAGGTCATCGACATAGACAAGTATGGCCACGAACGGCTCTGAGGGGGCGCTGAAGAAGAGTGTTGGGTCAACCATGTTGCAGTGGTAACCTCCCCTCTCAAGAGTTGAGGAGATCTCCATGTTCCAATAGTGCGGCGACTGCTTGAGCCCATAGAGAGCCTTGTGTAGTCGCCAGACCTTGTTCGTGCCATCGAGGAAGCCCGATGGCTGGACCATGTAGATCTCTTCATCGAGCTTCCCATGCAGAAAGGCATTGTTAACATCCATCTGATCCAATTCCCAGTCGTGCTAGGCGACAAGACTTAACAGTGCTCGGGCAGTGGTTTACCTCCCGAGTGGTGGAAAGGTCTCATCAAAGTCAATCCCATGAATCTGGGAGAATCCCTTACCCGTGAGGCAAGCCTTGTACCGGTCGACTATTCCATCGGGCTTCAGCTTACGCCGAAGGACCCACTGGGCAGATATGCCTTATGGCCTGCATGAAGGTCAAAAAGCTCAAAGACTCCATGCTCCTGGAGAGTCGTGAGCTCCTCCTACATGGCCTGCTCCCAGAGGTCAGCATCAGCTGCCTCACGAGCGTGCTGGACAGTGGTAGGCTCAAGGGCGAGAGTGGGAAGGCCAGAGGCCGCGAAACATGCACCGACATAACCGGCAACGGATGACACAAGAATACAGTGGAACTCATGGGCTACAAGAGCATAGCCAACTGCCGAGTTGGGGTGCACAACGCTCACGGACAGGCCTAGTGCATCAAGGCCGGTGGGGCGCACTGAGGTACCGGCGGTGGAGGACGAGGCGCTGGAGCGCGTGACCCGCTGAGTGGGTTGTGAGGCTTTGAAAGAGCCAACAGGAACGGACTCAGCAGGCGTTCTGGCAGAGCAGGAGTTCTCACGGGAGGGCTGAGAGGAGTGAGAGGGAGGAAGAGCACGTAGTCTCCCCCAATGAGTGTAGGGCTCAGGGCGGGATATTGGGGCCTGAGATGCGTCACCACCAACCATTGGAGGGAGCTCGGTGTCCAGAGATGAGTTGGGAGTGGAATGGACGGGGAACTGTGCGGGAGTGGGTGCCGAGCGTGAGGGCTCGGGACTGCCAGCGGACGACGAGGACTCGGGACTGTGAGTGGAAGGCAGGGATGACACAAAATCCGAGGAGGATTGTGATGCAGCCGACTCAGAAGAGGTATGGGAGGACGAGGAGGAGGAGGAGTCCTCATTCTCACTGTCCGTGATAGCAAGAGATGCCGTGTGAGAGGGAGAGGATGATGTTAGGAGATCGGAGACTGGAAAAAACACACCCCTCCAAGCCCACAGAGCAATGAGAGAGAGGAAGTAGGAGGGACATGAGACACGTCACGAGGGAAGAAATCCTCGAAGAAGAGTGCATCATGTGACTCTATGACACGAGATCGGTCAGGGTCCCAGAAGTGAAATTCTTTGGACATGGCGGATACACCAAGAAAGGTGCACAGATGAGCGCGAGGGCTAAGCTTACCGTTGCCAAATTCACAGCACAACCAGACAGCAGCCACGCAGCCCCAGACATGAGCCAGACGGAGATCAGCACGGCGGTCGTACCAACGTTCAAAGGGGGTGACATGACGTGGGAGGGGATTGTGGGGAACACGATTCCACACCCAGGTCATGTAGGACATTGCCTCAAAGGAGAAGACAGGGGAGAGAGAGGACTCACTAAGGAGAGTGCGGAAACCGTCAGCAAGTGTGCGGTTCTAGCGTTTAGAGACGCCGTTTTGTTGGGGTGTGTAAGGAGCGGAAGGCTCCATGCACACCCCGCGAGATGTCAAGGAACGAGCAGTGGGACCCATGAATTCTCCACCACGGTCACAATGAAAGACCTTCAGACGACGACCACAGCCAGCTCTGCCTGAGGAAACCAGGACTCCAACGTTTGACAGACATCACTTTTTTGCCGAAGGGAGAAAACCCAGCGCATGCGAGAAAATTGTCTGTGAGACAGAGGTCGTAGCGGCCAACCCCCGGAGAGTGTCATGGGCAAGGGGTCCCACGACGTCGACATGTAGGAGATCAAGCGGATGAGACGTGCGGGACTTAGACGTGGAAAAAGGGGAGCGGTGCATCTTGCCTTGAGCACAGTCAAGGCAGTCAGTAGGACAAGAGGCAGAGAACATGTCGGCATCAAGACCATGAGCGGGCGTGTCCCAAAGCAAGCTGTCAACGGCAGCAGTGTGAATGTGACAGAGGCGGCGATGGAGCAGCTGTTCATGTGCTGGAGTGAGAGAGCAAGCCACGTGAACAAGAGCGGTCGTGGAGGGGTGCAGTGCAAACAATGGTACACGCAACAAGCGATCACAACGAGTGCCACACAGCAGGACACGACCAGTAGTGCGATGTAGGACAGAGGCAATGCCACGGCTGGAGGAGAAGTCCATGCCCTGGTCATCAAGCGTCGTAACAAACAGTAGACAGAGCTCGAGAGCAGGGACGTACAAAACGTCAGGCAGAAAGAGTTCCCCCCCAGGGCCAACAAAGCGGACAACTCCGACACCCTGGACAGGCAGAAGCTCGCCAAAGCCGGTACGAACAAAGCGAAAAGAACCAACAGGACCCAGTGAGATGAACGAGGAACAACAAGAGGTCATGTGATGAGTGGCCCCAGAATCAAGGAACCAGAAACCGCAAGTCACGCGCACAGTAGAAGGGTCACGACTCACGGCGGCAATGGCAGAGCGAGGAGCAAGGTGCCGACCACAGGCTGCAAGACAACAAGGAAGACTGTAAGAATGCCACTGCTCAATCCACGGGACATCGACTAGGGAACAACCCGGAACATGACCAGAGGACGACCCACGAAGAGAAAGGTCAGTGGCACACGCGAGTTCCCCCTGAACAGAACGCCCACTCTCACCTCCCTGATCACGGAGGTGGCGCTGGTGGACGGCATGAGCAAGGGCAGAGTCCAGCTGGCGATCGTCCTCAGACGGCCTGGTCATGAGTACACCAGGGGAGGGGCGTTGAGAGCTGTGTGTGGAGGATGCCCACGGTGGAGGAGAGTAAAAACCGGACGGGGGTCCGAAGTAGACAGGGCTGCCAAACCCCGGGGGCCAACCCCAGGGAGTGGGCCGCAGCGGTGAAGAGAGTGCAGCGCTGTAGGCAGCAACTAGAGGAGAGGAGGAAGAAGAGCATGCAAACCCAGCATCTGAACCTGTGGAGGTGGAGGAGCGCGCAGAACCACCACCAGACCCTGTGGAGCGCGCCAAGCGTGCACGCATGGCTGAGGCAAGGTGGGCACAATCAGGTGGCTGTGGGCATTTGGGCGCTGCATGGCCGGTGGCACCGCAATTCCAGCACGTGACAGTGCTGGAGGAGGAAGAAGGTGATGCAACGATAGCAGAACCGGGACCCTTGCCACCCCTTCCTTGCCCACCGCCGCTAGAGCCACCCCCTCTGCCTTTACCTTTACCACCCCCCCCCC
>SZWC01001183.1:262498-272932 GCA_023375785.1 Penium margaritaceum | reverse complement strand
GACAGAGACAGGTAAGCAATAGGGTGAGGGGGAGAGGAAGGGAAGGGGGGGCGAAAACAAGAGACAAAACAATATTGAAGAGATGAGGTGAGGAGGAACGGAGGGACCATGTGACAGGGAGGGAGGGAGGGAGAAAGCGGAGAGGGAGATCATCTCAAGCTGCCCTTTCACCTGGTGAGTCCTTGTTCGTCCACAAGGAGAGAGCAGTCGATGCCGAAGGTGCCGCTAGGGCACTTGCAAAACCCGTCGATGCAGTCGCCCAACCCGCTGCACTTGTTGATGCACGAGCGGCCAGCTGTGGCACTGCAGTCGGCCCCACTGCGGAACCACGGACACCTGCGGTGTTGTGCGCATGGCGTGGTGTGTGCACGAAGGGAACATGAAGATGCCAGGAGGGAAGGGGGGATGATGAAGGAGGCGGCGGTGGCGACGGCTGCGAGGAGGAGGAAAGGGAAGAGTGTTGACACGACAGCCCTAGAAGCAGACACGTCGATGGTGACAATGCAGAATACCGATGATGACCACGAGGATGAAGACGAAGACAACGCAGAAGACGCCGACGCCGACGCCGACGCCGACGACGACGACGCCGATGACGACGACGACGACGATGACGACGACGACGACGACGACGACGACGACGACGACGACGACGACGACGACAACGACGACGACGACAACGACGACGACGACGACGACGATGACGGTGGCGACAGCGACGGCGGCAGCGGCAACTGCGACGGCGACGGTGACGGCGATAACATCGGCGACGGTGACCGCAACAGCAACAGCGACCGCGATGGCGGCAACGGCAGCAACGGTGAAGGCAACAACGACGGCGATGACACTGGCGATGGAGACAACGGCGGACGGTGGCGGCGACGGCGACGGCGACGACAACGACGACGAAGACGACGACGAAGACGACGACGACGACGACGACGACGACGACGACGACGACGACGACGACGACGACGACGACGACGACGACGACGACGACGACGACGACGACAACGACGACAACGACGGCGACGATGACGACGATGATAACGATGACGGCAGCTGTGGTGGCACCAGCGGTGGCAACAACAACGACAACAACGAATGCGTCAATGGCAACGGCGGCAGCGATGATGTGGATGCAGGATCAGAAGGAGCACGAGCAGGTGCTGGTGGTGACACCGACAGCGGTTGTGGCGGCTATGGAAGCAGTGGTGGCTGCAGCAGTACCGGCAGTGGTGGTAATGATGACGATGGAAATGGTAATGCTGCTGCAAGTTCTGCAAGAGATGTTGGTGCTGCTGATGCAAATGCTGCAGCCGAGTCACTGTCAGAACTGCTGCTGCATGTGGATGAGCACAGAACCACTGCTGCTGCATGTGGATGAGCACAGAACCACTGCTGCTGCCGCACAAGCTGCTGCTGCTGCTGCCACTGATTAAGCTGCTGCTGCTCCCACTGCTGCAGGTGCCGCTGCTGTTGCTGCTCCTGCAACTGCTGCTACCCCAGACGATGCCAATGGGTGCGGCTGGCAAACTCTGGTTTGTGTCGTTGAGCGATCTCAGCGACAATATCCAACGATAGCCCAAAATTTCTGTCTGCGGGGTTTCCTCCCTTCACTCTTCCAAGGTAGAGTGGCTCGGCCCTACCGTGTTGATTCATCCGGATGGTATTCTCACCTCGCTTGTTCAACAACCCTTGCGGGCCCCACTCAGCACACCAATGGCTGAACAGAATCTTTGAAACAACCCTCGAGTCCACCAATCACATGCGATCTCCTATCGTTGAAAGCTTGATGTGCGTCCGCGATCTGGAAGAATTGCGGAGGACCTGACCACAGAATTCTGTCCAATAGCGTTCAAGGATGGAAACCAGCGGTTACCAGCCATACCCAGCGGCATCATGCCAGGGCTGCTACTACCACTGCTGCTGCTGCTGCCGCAGCTCCCCTTCTAGCTCTTCGTCAAGGCTCGTTGCCCCTACCACCGCTCCTGCACAGTCACACACCCAGCAGCAGGAGGACCCCCCCGCCCCCCCTTACGGCCTCCCCACAAAACCTCCCCATACTACCCACATCAAGCCCTTCAGCTACATCTGCACCCCTCACGGCATGCCCACCTCTTCCGAGATGTTGAGGTTGCGCTGCGACAACGACGGCTCCATTTACCACCGCCTGCGCTGTGAGTGCTGCGCTGCTGCCGATTACGATGGAGGTGGCGATGCAGACGGGGAGAAGGAGATGGAGACGAGGATGGGGATGGAGGTAGAGTTGGGGGTGGAGGTAGAGAGTCCAATGACGAAGGGGAGGGGAGGCAGGATCGCAAGGGCGTAGGAGTTGCAAGCGCATGCGGGTTGCACGGGAGTAGGCGTTGCAACGTGGGACCGTCACCACACGAAGCGTTGCTGCTGTGAGGACGACCACATCGAAAGCGACCTACGTGCCATCGTCAAGACCTAAATCCTGAGCCTTAGCTGCCGCTGTAGCTGCTGAAGCTGCTGCAGCTGCTGCTTACAGATCCGCCACTGTTGCTGAAGATGCTGCTGCTGCTGTTGCTGCAGATGCTCCTGCTGCCGCTGCAACTACTGCTGCTACTGCTTCTCGTGAAGCAGCAGCTGCTGGAACTGCTGCTGCTGCTGCTCCTGTTGCTGCTGCTGCTGCTGCTGCTGCTGCTGCTGCTGCTGCTGCTGCTGCTGCTGCTGCTGCTGCTGCCGCCGCCGCAAAGGCTACTGATGATGCTACTGCCGCTACTACTTCCGCTGCCGCCTCGCTCGTGCTGCTGCTAGTGCTGCAGCTGCCGCCGCCGCCGTCGCCGCCACCAGTCGCTGCAGCGGCAGCGACTGGTGGTTTACTATCAGCTACTACTTACCCTGCTGGTGCTCCGATTGCATATGCTCCTCCAATCGTCTTGACGCCTGTTGTTGCCGCTGCGCTCCAAGCTGTTGGAGCTGTTGCTGCTTCGTTTGACCTGTGTTCTCTTTTTGGGCGAAAGCGCCGTATAGCCGTCGCGCAGAAGAATCAAAACAATCTTCGACGGAACGTTCGTGGTTCACAGGGATGAGGTGCAAAGCTGTAGACTATTCAAGGAATTAGAAATGGATAACTTTTGTGTACTTCAATGACAAGTGTCCAACAATTCCAGCACACGTATACAATGAAAATAATCACAATGAGGCATGTGTTGGGTCCTTAATGCTCAAGCCGAGCGACACGTGCGAGGTCACAACATACCTCTTATGCCAAACGTTGCGTATATGGTGAACAGGTATGAGTTGCGACGTAAAACACGGTTTGAGAATTTGGGACACTCCAGGTGAACAGCATTTTTTTCAGTTCCACATTCGATGGTACGACCAGTAAATCGCTATCGCCAGTACTGGTCGTTGAACTATATCTTAGTTTTGCCGTACCTGCCGAACTCATCGTAACCCTTCGCAAATGATCCTACGAGGTACGGGTTTTGTTTGACGAGTAACCTGTTGATGTGCTGCTTGTTAATGTGCTGCTTGTTCGGTTCCTGCTACTATCCTGAACCCACGTGAGCCCTTGCACAGCCCCTACCTTGCTTTCACCTAGTCCGTTGCTACAGTTGCAGCTCATTTCTCCCCCTTTTCTTCACTCCCTACGGCTCCTTGCATGTTCTTGTTGCTACTGCTAGCCATGCTAACCGCTCTACAATGGTACATCGTCTCTTCCGGATTTTTTCTTTCTCATTCATGCTGATGGAGTGGTTTGCATGACCCTTTCCCCTCCGTGCAAGACATTCCACCTTGCCGGGGTAGCCTTGATAGTGCAGATGGATCCATGGGAAAAAATGATTGACAAGCAAAGAACGGCAGAGCATCGATGTTGCCAATTGCAACAACCTTGAGTTTGCAACTTTTGATATTGAGGTCGTAGTCGTTGGAAGTGATACTGCATCAGCTTAAGATGTTTCCTTTGGAGTTATGGCTAATGCAACGGGAAACGAAAGGGGATTGATATCAAGTGTAAGGTGGTACAAAAGCCAAATGTGAAAGCTTTGGCGTTGATGAAATAGCTCAGGTCGAGGTCACACCAGCTGAGGCCTTTTTCAAGACTGGTGCAGAATAAAGTGAGAAAGGTGGTTCAAGCAGCAGATGACGCTAATTTAGTCAAATCTGAAGATGAAACTGATAATGGAGGAGAAGAAGATGCAGCTTCAAGAGAAAATTGGAGATGGAGCTGATTCCGAGAATCAATCTTGCTTGGCTAAAAAAGAAGGTGAAGGTGGTTTTGGTGGCTGGCTCTCATTGGAAAAGGAGTCTGATTCTTCAAGAGCAATGAGAAAGTGCGTGGAAGCTTCCTAGCAACACAGCCGTTGACCGGGCGTCAGTGCCTCGTCAGACGGTGACGACAGTCACAGGTCGTACACACAACGGCAAGGGTTTGGCTAGGAGACACAAGGCACAGTGTCAGAATGCTTCAATATAGCATATGCAGGGAGAAATGACAACTGACAGGTCCAGGGCATAAATACCTGCCGCGGCTGAGAAGATTCACCACAGCTTCCTAGCAATGCTGCTGCTGACGTGGCGGCACAGACTAGTCAGCTTAACGCACTAGCATGCAAGCGGGTGCGAGAACAGCAAGGGTCAGGCTAGGAGAGACAAGACAAGTCTCAGAAGCTGCATTGCAGTGAATGTGCAGAGAGAGATGACAAATGACAGGTCCACAGCATAAATAGCTGCCGCGGCTCACAGCGGGTGGCGCACGCGGCGGCACCTGTCTGTCCTGAACCGGCCCAAAACCACTGTTTTGGCCATAACTCTGCGCACAGGCGTCCAAACGGAGTGCCATCTGATCCTACGGATGCAAGACAAAAAGACGGACACAACGACTGGTCACACGCCTATGTCCGGCAGCAGCCGGAGAGTGTAAGAAAATAAACATGCAAATCAGCCTGGCAGGGCTGTCCACCGAGAAAATCCTGAAGGTCTCAAAACGCAGTCCGTAGGTCGTGGCAACCCTCCGGTACACCAGGTAGGCTACCAGGCTGCCTCCAGCGGGTGGAGCACCACCTCAGGTGACTCCGTCTCCAACTGGGTCCGCCTCAGGGATCTGCACGAGCATGGACACGGCCGAGTGGTCACAACCAACTGTACAACTGTGTGTGGCTGACAGCATCACAACACTCCCCCATGACCCGATGGTACGCATGTCCATACACGTGCAGAACGCGTGCTTGTGCAACACAGAGTGCTCACCAGAGACCCGGACAGTCACCCACTCTCAGACAGGGGTCGCAGACCGACGGAACGAACAGCCCCGAGAAACTTCCCACGAGCCAGTGCCTTGGTCAGAAAGTCAGCGCGCTGCAAGTCTGTGCCCACCCAGATGATGGAAATGAACTGCCGCTCCACGAGATCGCGTACGAAATGATACTCGACAGCGATGTGCTTCGTGCGTGCGTGGAACACACCAGAGTTCTCAGCGATCGCAAGAGCACTCTGGTTCTCGCAGCGGAGGATGATGGTAGGCACCGAGTGGCCCAAACACTGAAACAGCCGCTGTAGCCACACTGCCTCAGCGGCGCCAGCGCCCAGAGCAACATACTCAGCCTCTCAGGAGCTGTGAGCAATGCACCCCTGCTTGCCACTGCGCCAAGACACAGCGGTGCCACCAAGCAGGAACACGTAACCCGTGCGGCTGCGTCCATCAGGACTCCACGCCCAGTCGCTGTCAGTGTAGCCATCTACCACAACCGAGCACTATCTCCGAAAGCAGAGACCGTGATACGGTGTGGAGACCACGTACCGGACGACTCGCAAAGCTGTGTGCAGAGCGCGAGCCTGAGGGGACTGACTGAACTGTGCGAGTAGGTTGACAGCGAACGCAATGTCGGGACGCGTGGTCGTGGCCAAGTACATCAGTGAGCCACTGATGCGCAAGTACAGGGTCACGTCCACAGCCTCGCCCAGATCGGCTGGGTCTGTCACCTTCAGAGCGTCCTGCCCGTCGGGAGTGATGGGTGACGAGGCGGTGGGGATAGCGGCAAGGAGGTCAGCAAACCGCTCCCCCACCACTTGTGCGTATCGTGCCTGATGGAGGAGGAGTGTCCGTCGACGACGGTCACGCACAATCTCCATCCCGAGGAAAACAACCGCTGGACCGAGGTCCTTCATCCTGTAGGCGGCCTGTAGGACCGTCTTGGCCTCCTTCACAGCCTCCAGTGAAGGAGACGCAATCAGGAGATCGTCCAAATACACCAGAATGGCAGTGAGGTGCTCGGCTGTCCGTTGGATGAAGAGTGACGGATCGGCGTCGCTCTGGACGTATCCAGCCTGCGTGAGGGTGCGAGTGATCTCTTGGTTCCAGCACCGGGGCGACTGCTTCAGACCATACAAGGCCTTGCGCAAGCGCCAGACCTTGTTGCCTTCGACCTCAAACCCAGGTGGCTGGACCATGTAGATTTCCTCCTCCAAGGTGCCATGGAGGAATGCATTGTTCACATCCATCTGGTGCAGTTCCCAGTCATGATGGGCGACCACACCAAGCAGCACGCGAGCTGTGGTCATGCGACCAACAAGGGCAAAGGTGTCAGTGAAGTCCACCCCCTCAACCTGAGAGAACCCCTTGGCAGTCAAGCGGGCCTTGTAGCGGTCCGGTGAGCCGTCAGGCTTCACCTTCTTGCGGAAGACCCACTTGGCCTGCACGACCTTCTGTCCCTCAGGACGGTCAACCAGCTCAAAGACTCCATGCTCCCGGATGGCCCTGAGCTCGTCCTCACAGGCGGCTCGCCACTGCTCAGCATCATCTCCTGAGAGCGCCTCCTTTAACATGTCTGGATCGGGGACCGCCAAAGGAGAGCTCCGGGTGGCCAGGACACACGCCTCGCGGGTCGGACGGACCACAACCAGGTCAGCGGCAGCTGTCTATGCAGCCTCGTGCTCGTCAGCGATCAGCTGGTGCCCAATGGGACAGGCTGGGTGCACCTCCGTGTAGGTGCCCTGGACACTTTGGCCGAGAGCCTTCGTGCCAGGGTCACCACTGTGCAAGCTGCGGGTGCGTCGTCTGGGTGGTGCAACCGCAGTCGGAGGTGCACGTGAGGCCAGAGGGCGGAGACGTCCACCTGGCCCATGGGAGTAGCTAGAGTCTGAGTTGACCGATGGCTCAAGCAGAGGGAGGGCAGGCCCTGCATCTAGAGACGCTGGAGGTGCGAGCGAGTCAGTCGCAGCAGGCGCGGGTGAAGCAGGCGCTGGTGGCGAGGTCGAGACAGTCGTGGCAGGCGCGGGCGAGGCGGTCGCAGCGGACGTGGGTGAGGCAGTCACTGCAGGCGCAGGCGAGGCAGGTGCAGCTCCCGCAGGCGAGGCAGGTGCATCGCCCGTCGGCGAGGTAGGTGCAGCTCCTACAGGCGAGGCAGGCACCGCGGGGGCAGGCGAGCCAGGAGACGAGGCAATTATGACAGGTGCGGGCGAGACAGTCGTGGCAGGCACGGGCGATGCAGTCGCGGCAGGCGCAAGCGAGGCGGGCGTAGAGACCACAGGTCCGACAGCAATGATAGCCGGGTCAATGCTGGCCAGCGAGGGTCCCAACCCGGAGGCACCCCGGACGGACTCACCCTGTGGGGCAGACTCCCCCATCTGACGGGAGGCCTCACAGGTGGGAACGTGAGACGCTGCCTGGGTGAGAATGGCAGACAGGTCGCGGTACGAATGTGCCTCAAAGAACAGTGCGTCGCGCGACTCAACAATGCGGTGTCGTCTTGCATCCCAGAAACGCCATGCTTTGGAGCGCGAGGAGACACCGAGGAAGGCACACATCCGGCCGCGCGGAGAGACCTTGGACCCCTGCTGGTCCTCGGTGTACTAGACGCAAGCCAAGGAACCCCAGACGCGAGCAAGCTTGAGATCCGCACGGTGACCGAACCACAGCTCATACGGCGTGACGTGGTCCGGCAAGGGACCATGCGGGAGGCGGTTCCAGACCCACGTCATGTAGGCAAAGTCCTCGAAGTCGAAGGACTCCGGGAGACCGCACTCAGCGTGCATAGCGCGAACCGCATCCTCCATGGTGCGATTCCAGCGCTCAGACACACCGTTCTGTTGTGGCGTAGCAGGCGCGGAGAGCTGGTGACAGATACCAAGCTCGGCGAAGTGAGTGGTCAGCTCACCGAGATACTCACCGCCGCGGATAGAGCGGAAGGTGTGAAGGGAGTGACAAGACTGACGCTCAACCATCACGAGCCACAAGCGCACGGCAAGAGCGGCATCGCTCTTGTGGCGGAGGCAGTAGACCCATCGCATGCGAGTGAAGTCATCCGTGAGGGTAAGGACATACCGACCACGGTCAGCGACAGACTGTAATCGTGGCATCATCAGAGGAGTGGTGAACAGAGAGACCCATCCTCGTGCAGGCACAGACAAAGAGCAAGCTGAGCTCGAGATCAGGCACAAAAAGTACGTCAGAAAGGTACACAGGACCAGACGGACCATCAAACCGTACGACCCCTGTCCCCTGAACAGGTAGTGACTGCCCAGAACCTGTCCTCACTGACTGAACAGACCCAACAGGACCAAGCACGACAAAGGCGGTACGGTCGCAGGTCATGTGGTGAGTGGCCCCTGAGTCAATGATCCAGTGGCCACTCGCCTCACGACCTGTGGTGGTCACGGTGCAACGAGTAACGGTGCACGCTGCCTCTGCTGGATGCTCAGCAGGTGTGGCAGGACAACGGGACAATGCATGACGATGCGACCCATCCAACCACTCAGTGCTGTCAGACTCATCCTCACCAGGCGACGAAGCCCCCCCACAAGCATGACCACATGCAACAAATACAGATGGACAGTCAGTCTGTGGACCACTCGGCTGTGACAGCACACTCGCACCTCCCTGAGAACAAAGTGCCATCAGTCAACGTAGCTCTGCGATGGTCTGGTCCCTCGGGTCCGGGGTGGTGCTCCTTCCGTATGGCGGCGAGCCTGTCGCCGGTGCTGCACCCGAGGTCGCCGCGACACGGGCTGCTGCTCTAGTGCGGATCCGCTCCTCGTGGGCTGTCTGAAGACCGCGGCTGATCCTCGCCTAGTCCACCTCCTGTTGACACTCAGTGTAGCGATGAGGTCCGCCGCAGTTGTGGCAGCGGACAGCGCATCCGTTGCCACCAGAAGGCTGCTGCTGTCCCTTCTTCCTTTTCCCCTTCTTCCCCTTCACGACTGCTGTAGTGGCTGTCAAAGCGACAGGGGAGGAGGCAGGAGAGGGAGAGGTGGAGCTGGTGGGGGTGAAGGCGGACGACGGTGTGGAAGGCGTAGAGGACGTCGCTCCCACTGCTGCTGCGACCATGGCGCCCTGCCGATGCGCGCAGGCTGCCTCGTCAGCCATCGCGACCTGAATGAAGTACCGCTGCACCCAGGGCAGTAGTTGCAGGGTGTCTGACATGGACGCGAGGACATCCTGGTCGAGGCGGGAGAAGGTGTCTGTGAGCTCAGGGCGCACTCCCAGCATGATGGTGTCCAGCCCCCAGAGCTGAGATCCACCTCCGGTACCCAGGCGAGTGTAGAGGCGCATGGCGCGACGCCAGTAATCAGCTGCTGACTCCGAGGATCCCTGATGAAGAGAGTGGAACTCACGAAGGCGCGCGGATCGGGTCGCGTGAGTCTCAGCTGCAAATAGGGTCAGCGCCAGCTCCCAGCCGCGGCGTGGGTCTGCGCCTGCTCCAGTCCTAGGCGCGCCCAGGAAAGGGCGGAAGTCGACCACTGTCTCCTACGGAACCGCGTACAGCAGTCCACGCATGGCACGCGCTGTTGTAAGGGACTGGAGCGGATCAGCTGTCTGGTACTGGCTGTGGTAGTAGGGCCAAACCCCCTCTGAGTCCGCCCATACCTGAAACAGCACCTCTCAACAGTCAAACCCCGCTTTGCTGTCGTAGCGAGGCGGGAAAGTCTTGAAGTCCTTGGGTCGTCGCTCCGTGGGGAGCTGGACCTCAGGTGGTGCTAGGAGCGGACGTGGGAAAGGCATGAGAGGCATCAACGCTGCTCCCCCAGCGGCACCCGAGGTCTGACGTGGGTCGGCCTGCTGCTGCTGCTGCTGCTGCTGTCGCTCTGACTGCTGCTGCTGCTGTTGTTGCTGCTGTCTCCTCGGACTGGGCGCCGGCGTCTCAATGCGCAGGCTACTCATCTGCTCCATCAGCCGGCGAAGCGCATCCTCCCCAGTGGGAGGGGGAACCTGATCCCACTCCTCGACAATGGACTCTCGTCTCTGCATAGGAGCGGCAGCGGGACCAGCAGACTCCTGGCCCGATGGGGTTGCCTCTCTCTCGTTCCCGGGCTGATGTCCCGGTGTCTCAGACAGAGAGACCAAGGCATCGCGGATCTGCTGCAGAATCGCTGACTGCTCATCCTGGCGCTGGCGGAGCGATGACTGCTCCACCAATAGGAAGTCAATCGCCTTTGAGCGTGGGCTGCGGGCCCCGCTCGTGA
>SZWC01001183.1:225590-260347 GCA_023375785.1 Penium margaritaceum | reverse complement strand
CTGGGCGCCGGCGTCTCAATGCGCAGGCTACTCATCTGCTCCATCAGCCGGCGAAGCGCATCCTCCCCAGTGGGAGGGGGAACCTGATCCCACTCCTCGACAATGGACTCTCGTCTCTGCGTAGGAGCGGCAGCGGGACCAGCAGACTCCTGGCCCGATGGGGTTGCCTCTCTCTCGTTCCCGGGCTGATGTCCCGGTGTCTCAGACAGAGAGACCAAGGCATCGCGGATCTGCTGCAGAATCGCTGACTGCTCATCCTGGCGCTGGCGGAGCGATGACTGCTCCACCAATAGGAAGTCAATTGCCTTTGAGCGTGGGGTGCGGGCCCCGCTCGTGACGGTGTCTTCCGGCTCCTTGCCCTTAGAGCTGCTTGATTCCATGCTGAGGCGGTGCAAAAGTCGTCCGAGCACAGAACTGTCAGCGTTTCTCAAGGAATTGAAACGCTGGCAAAAATTGACTTTTTGTGAAAACTTTCACCAAGTCTGTGACGACGTCAGCGTACTCACCGCTGACGTCAGCAGGGGTCTGCTGACGTCATCAGCGGGCTGAGGGCGTCGTCGATGCCACTGCTGATGCTACTGCGCTGCGCTGCTGCTGCTCTGTTGCTGCGCTCTGCTGCTACGCTGCTGCAGCACTACTATGCAACTGCAGCGCTACCGCTGCTGCGCTGCGTTGCTGCCGCTGCGCTGCCGCTGCTGCTGCGCTGCCCTGCTGATGCTGTGCTGCTGCGCTGCCGTTGCTGCGCTGCTTAGCTGCCGGAACTGCGCTGCGCTGCTGCCGCGCTGCCGCTGCTGCGCTGCGCTGCTGCTACTGCACTGTTGCTGCTGCTGCTGCGCTGCCGCTGCTGCTCCCCTACTACTTCGCTGCTGCGCTGCTGCTACTGCGCTGCGTTGCTGCTGCTGCACTGCGCTGTTGCTGTGCTGCGGCGGCTGCTGCATTGCGTTGCTGCGCTGTTGCTGCAGCAGTCGCGGCTATTGCTGCTGCTGTCGCAGCCGCTGCTGGCTACTGCCGCGGCTGCTAGCTGCTGCTGTGGCTGCCGCTGCCGCTGCTGGCTATTGCGGCTGCTGCGAAGACCGCGGCTGCTGCTGCTATAGCAGCTGCCACTGCCGCGGCTGCTGCTGCCGCAACTGCTCCCTTTTGCCGCTGCCGCTGCTACTTCTGCAGCTGATGTCACGCCCACGGTTGTTGCGTCTACTGCGGCCGTGGTTGGAGAGGCCACGTTTGCTCTAGCCGCGGCCGTGTTGACTGATGCGGCTGTCGTGGCTGCGTCCACTGCTGCGTGGTGGTAGCCCCCCCTCAAAGGACCTGTTGCTGCTGCGGTGAGCTGTGCTGCTGCTGCCACTCAGGGCTGCTGTTGCTGTTGCTCACTGCTGCTACAAACGATGCGTCTCTGCTGCGCAGCTGTGCGAGCTCTGGCTCGCTGCTCTGATACCATGAGAAGATTCACCATAGCTTCCTAGCAATGCTGCTGCTGACGTGGCGGCACACACCAGTCAGCTTAACGCACTAGCATGCAAGCGGGTGCGAGAACAGCAAGGGTCAGGCTAGGAGAGACAAGACAAGTCTCAGAAGCTGCATTGCAGTGAATGTGCAGAGAGAGATGACAAATGACAGGTCCACAGCATGAATAGCCGCCGCGGCTCACAGCGGGTGGCGCACGCGGCGGCACCTGTCTGTCCTGAACCGGCCCAAAACCACTGTTTTGGCCATAACTCTGCGCACAGGCGTCCAAACGGAGCGCCATCTGATCCTACGGATGCAAGATAAAAAGACGGACACAACAAATGGTCACACGCCTATGTCCGGCAGCAGCCGGGGAGTGTAAGAAAATAAACATGCAAATCAGCCTGGCAGGGCTGTCCACCGAGAAAATCCTGAAGGTCTCCAAACACAGTCCGTAGGTCGTGGCAACCCTCCGGTACACCAGGTAGGCTACCAGGCTGCCTCCAGCGGGTGGAGCACCACCTCAGGTGACTCCGTCTCCACCTGGGTCCGCCTCAGGGATCTGCACGAGCATGGACACGGCCGAGTGGTCACAACCAACTGTACAACTGTGTGTGGCTAACAGCATCATAACAGCGGCGCACAGCGGGTGTCGCACGCGGCAGTCCAAGAGCTGTCCTAAAACCGGCCCAAAACCACTGTTTTGGCCGTTACTCTGCGCACACATGTCAGAATCCTACGCCGTCTGAACCTAGACGTGCAGAATCAAAAGACGGACGCATCGACTGGTCACATGCATGCATCCATCGACTGACAGCGAGTATGCAATGCAAAAACATGCAAATGGGCCTCATGCCAAGTCCGCCGAAAGGTGCCTGCAAGACGTAGAAGGCACAGCAAGGAGTCCCGGTGACATCTGGGGCTCTGGAACAGTGGTCGGTCAGCTCCAGGCGGGTAGTCCGCCGCCTGTCGTCGCACCGGTGTCACCAGGGCCGCCTGCCTTAGGGATCTGCACGAGTATGGACACGGCCGAGTGGTCACAGTAAAATGTACAGGAATGGCACAAAGCACAACACTCCCCCATGACCCGATGGTACGCATGTCCATACGCGTGTAGCACTGGTACAACCACATAATGAGTGAGACAAAAAGATGAGACGCCAACGTACATCCCACACTCAACCACTGTCACGCACGAGGCGAAGCCCAACAGAACGAATGGCCACCAAGAACTTTCCGCGGGCGAGTGCCTTCGTCAAGAAATCAGCACGCTGCAAGTCAGTGCGAACCCACATGATGGAGATCACGCGTCGCTCCACTAGNCGAACACTGCCGACGAAATCAGAGTCCGAGATACGGCGTGGAGACCACGTACCGTACCACTCGTACAGCCGCGTGAAGAGCTCTCGCACGTGGAGCCTGCGAGAACTGAGCGAGGAGGTTGACGGTGAACGCGATGTCGGGACGCGTGGTAGTGGCCAGGTACATCAGAGATCCGATAAGACGGAGGTACAAGGTCACGTCCACTGTCTCCCCCAGCTGTGTAGGATCATCCACCTTCAGGGCATCCTGCCCATCTGGTGTGAGGGGTGTGGAAGCAGTGGGCACTGCACCAAGGAGGTCGCTAAAGCACTCCCCCACGATTCGTGCGTATCGTGCCTGATGCAGCAACAGTGTCCGATGTCTGCGATCTCGCACGATCTCCATACCAAGAAACACCGATGCAGGACCGAGGTCCTTCATCCTGTAGGCGGTTTGCAGGACACCCTTGGCCTCCTTCACGGCCTCCAGGGACGGAGACGCGATCAGAAGGTCATCAACATAGACGAGGATGGCGGTGAACCGCTCGGGTGTTGGTAGGATGAAGAGTGAGGGGTCTGCCTCGCTCTGTACGTATCCTGCGCGAGTCAAGGTGCCAGTGATCTCCCGGTTCCAACACCGTGGAGACTGCTTGAGGCCGTACAAGGACTTGCGCAAGCGCCAGACCTTGTCACCGTCCTCAAAGCTGGTGGCTGAGCCACGTAAATCTCCTCATCCAAAGAGCCATGGAGGAACACATTGTTCACATCCATCTGGTGTAGTTCCCAGTCATGCTGAGCCACTACACCGAACAGGGCTCGAGCTGAGGTCATGCGGCGGACAGGGGCAAAGGTGTCAGTGTAGTCAACTCCCTCAATCTGAGAGAACCCCTTGACGACCAAGCGGGCCTTGTAGCGTTCCAGTGAGCCATCCGGCTTCACTTTCTTGCAAAAGACCCACTTGACCTGAATAGCCTTCCTCCCAGGGGGAAGGTCCACCAGCTCGTAGACTCTGTGCTCTCAGATGGCGCGAAGCTCATCCTCGCAAGCAGCTCGCCAGGCCTCAGCATCCTGCGATGAAAAAGCCTCCCTCAATGTGCCCGGGTCAGGCGCCATAGAGGGGGAACTCTGCGTGGCAAGTGCACACGCCTCAGTGTCAGGTCTGACGGCTACGAGATCAGCTGCTGCGTCACAGGCGATATGGAACTCGCGAGTGACCAGATCGTGCCCGATGGGGCACACTGGGTGTACCTCTGTAGGCTCAGTGCGGGCACTCAGGCCTAGGGCCTTTGTGCCTGGATCACCGCTCGCGATGCTGCGAGTGGGGCGCCTGGGTCCGGGACCCGACACCCGCTGAGCTCCGGAATCCAGTGGTCGAAGGCGACCACCGGGCTCACGGGAGTAACCGGAGGTCGAGGGGCGCACCTCAGGCTCAGGAACAGGTACGACCACAGGGACAGGTACGACCACAACTGGTGAGGGCTGAGACGAGGCAGCCGGAGATGCCGTGCGAGGAGAAGCGTGTGTGGGGGACACTGAGCTCGGAGGGACAGCTGGCCCGGACACTAAGACAGGAGTGTCAGGCGACGTAGGGATAGGAGTGGGCTTGGCTGGGTCAGACACCGGAGCAGGGGTGCCAGTGGACACAGGTGATGATGCAGGAGGAGGTGTGAGAACAGCGGTACCTGTGGGGTGTGAAACAGGCTGAGCAGGCGGGATCTCTGGACCAACGGCAATGATAGCCGGGTCATCAAGTACTGGAGATCGAGAGGGGACTCGAGCGGACACATCAGCGTGACGAGAAATGGTCACTGGCGGAGAAGTCTCCCCCATCCGCCGAGGACCCTCACAGGAGGGGACATGAGCTGCAGAGAGCGCTGTGATCGAAGCCAGATCACGGTATGTGACAGACTCAAAAAACAGCGCGTCACGGGACTAAATGACACGACGGCGAGTGGGGTCCCAAAAGCGCCAGGCCTTCGATTGCGGGGAGATGCCGATGAAAGCACACAAGCGACCCCGGGGGGAGACCTTGGACCCCTACTGGTCCTTGGTGTACCACACGGAGGCTAGGGAACCCCAGACACGCCCGAGACGAAGATCGGCACGGTGGCCAAACCAGAGCTCGTACGGTGTAACATGATCCGGAAGCGGACCATGCGGGAGTCGGTTCCAGACCCACGTCATGTAGGCGAAGCCCTCGATGGCGAAGGACTCCGGGAGACCGCACTCAGACCGCATGGCGTGGACCGCATCCTCCATGGTGCGGTTCCAGCGCTCAGAGACACCGTTCTGCTGTGGGGTAGCAGGAGCGGAGACCTGGTGAAAAATGCCGTGCTCAACAAAGAAGGAGTCCATCTCACCGAGGAACTCGCCGCCGCGATCCGAGCGAAAGGTATGTAGCGTGTGGCGAGACCGACGCTCAGCCATCACGAGCCAGAGCCGAACGGCAAGGGCGGCGTCGCTCTTCTGGCGCAGACTGTAGACCCACCGCATCCGGGTGAAGTCATCAGTCAGCGTCAGAACATACCGGCCCCTCTCGGACAGGGACTCGACCGGGAGAGGACCAAGCAGGTCCGAGTGGACCAACTCGAGTGGCCTCAGCACTCGGGAACACGAATCAGGATAAGTGCACCGGTGCATCTTTCCCTGAGCGCAAAAAAGACAGTCGGTCTTGGGTGGCTTCTCGAAAGAAGCCACGTCAAGACCAAGAGCGGGCTGTGTCCGGATGAGCTTCGACACAGTGTCCGAGCCCACGTGACACAAACGTCGGTGAAGCAACCGCTGATGTTCCGGGGATAGAACACTAGTGACTAAAACGCGGCCAAAGGAGGAGGGAGAGCAAGGGGAGGAGGGCCGAGCAATGTGGTACAAATCATCTACGACTGAAGTACGCAGGACAATGCTACGGGTGTCAAGAGCATTCACAGTAGCTGAATCAGCGGTATGCTCAACGGAGAGACCCATCAAAGTGCAGGTACGCACAGATAGGAGGCTGAGCTCAAGATCAGGCACAAACTGCACGTCAGAGAGATACAGGGGGCCAGACAGACCATCAAAGCATACAACCCCAACACCGTGGACCGGTAAGGACTGACCAGAGCTTGTACGAACAGAGCGGACAGTCGTGATGGGACCAAGTACCACAAAGTCACTACAACGACATGTCATGTGGTGGGTGGCACCGGAATAGATGATCCAAGTGCCACCGGAGTCACGACTGGTGGACGTCACTCTACAACGAGCAATGGAACACTCGGCATCAAAGGGACGCTGAGTCGTCAGTGGGAAGGAACGACGTACATCACTAAGGTGAGACTCATGAATCCAGTCAGTGCAGTCAGGTCCATCATCATCACATGCGGACTGTGCTCCCCCACACGTGTCATCACGAGTCACGAGGACGGACGAACAAGCAGTTTGTGACCCACTCGATGATAACAACACACTCGCACCTCCCTGAAAGCGAAACGCCAGAAGATGACGGAGCTCGGCGATGGTGCAGTCACCTGGGTCTGGATCACTGCTGCTCGCCGGTGAGGATGCAGGAACAGCTGCAGTCGTGGTCGTCGCGCGTCCCGAGGAGTGTGCGGTCGACATGCCGGACGCCGTGCGGGTAGCATGGGCAGCCTGAAGTCCGCGAGTGATGCGCTCCCAGTCAAGCGGCTGCTGGCACTCGGTGTAGCGATGGGCACCTCCACAGTTGTAGCAGTGCACGGAACGGCCACTGCTACCACTGGATGACGAGTGCTGCTGACCCGATCCATGCTTCNATGGTGCGGTCACGTGGGTCTGGATGACTGCTGCTCGCCGGTGAGGATGCAGGAACAGCTGCAGTCGTGGTCGTCGCGCGTCCCGAGGAGTGTGCGGTCGACATGCCGGACGCCGTGCGGGTAGCATGGGCAGCCTGAAGTCCGCGAGTGATGCGCTCCCAGTCAAGCGGCTGCTGGCACTCGGTGTAGCGATGGGCACCTCCACAGTTGTAGCAGTGCACGGAACGGCCACTGCTACCACTGGATGACGAGTGCTGCTGACCCGATCCATGCTTCCTATTCTTCTTCTTCCCCTGGGCGGGTACGGCAACGCCCTGCGTCTGCGTGGGTATAGACGGGGTCGAAGAGGAGGAGGAAGATGAGGTCGTGATGGAGGTAGATGAGGGTGACCGCAGGAGGGAAGATGGTGGTGAGGCGAGGACTGCTGCAGCGAGGGACGTCTCCTGATGTGCTACTGCTGCCTTGCGGGCCGACGTCACCTAGAGGAAAAGCTGGTGGGCCCAAGGGAGCAGCTGCAGGGTGGCTGAGAAAGGCTCGAGAGCAGCGTCGCTGTACCGTGTGAATATGTCGGTGTACTCCTGGCGAACTCCGAGCATGATCGTCCGAAGTGCCCACAGCTGTGTGCCCCCTGAGGTCCCCTGACGCGTGTAGATACGCATGGCGCGTCGCCAGTAATCCGCCGCAGGCTCTGCTGGTCCCTGACGGATCGAGTGGAAAGCACGAATATGTGACGCACGCGTGGCGTGCGTCTCTACGGCCAGTAGGGACAACGCCAGATCCCAGCCTCTACGCGGATCAGCTCCGGTGCCTGTGCCAGCCTCGCCGAGGAAGGGGCGGAAGTCAACGACAGTCTCGCGTGGCATGGCGTAGAGAAGTCCTCGCATGGCCCTGGCTGCTGTGAGCACCTATGCTGGATCTGTAGGCTGGTATGAGCTGTGGTAGTAAGGCCACACTCCCTCGTGGAAGTGGCCCACACCTGAAACAGGATCTCCCAGTAGTCAAATCCATCCTCGCTGATGTACCGTGGAGGTGGTGCCTCAAAGTCCTTTGGCTGCCGCTCCGTGGGGAGAGCAACCACAGGCTGAGGAGGGCGAGAGATGGGGAAGACTCCTGGAAAGGGGTGATCACCGTGGAAGTCAGGTGACGGTCGTATCGGGGACACGGGTGGAGGTCGGATACCCGCCTACAGCTGACGGAGGCGCTCCTGTAGGAGATGAATCTCCCTCTCCTGGGAGTCATCCTCGAAGCCTGGCATGAATGGCTCGTCGTCAAGGAGGTCCGCAGGTGGTGGGGAAACCACACCAAGAGGTCAAGCAGGCGGGGCACCTGTCATGGGCACCTGAGCCGAGTGCTCGGTGGAGGCCGCAACGCCGACAGCTCCCTCAGAAATCCGCGGAGCTGTGGACTGAGCGCGTAGGAGCTTAGTCAGCGTGCGGATCGCGTCAGTCTGCTCTCGCAACAGACGACGCATCTCCTCCTGTTGGCTGCGCAGGTCCTCAATGGCCTGCGAGCGAGGGCTCAATACTCGTGAAGAAGAGGAGGAGGGATCACCTGGTCCCTTGTTCTTGTCGTCGGGCAAACTCATGTCGCCGCTCACTATGGGAAGACAGGTCAAGTTTGCCGGATTTCAAAACCGTCTACATTTCTCGGGGAGTTGAAACGCTGGCAACTTTTGACTTTCCGGGTGAAAAATTGGCTAAATGTAATGCTGACGTCAGCAAGTGGTTGCTGACGTCAGCACGACTTGATGACATCAGCAATCAATAATGCTGATGTCAGCTCGTCCCCTTCCTTTTTTTGTCACAGTTCTGCCGCTACGCGGTGGCGCGCGGCAGCTCCGCGGAAGCTGCGCAGCAGCTTCCGCCCAGCTGCTGCTGCAGCTGTGCTGTCAGCTGCAGCAGCAGCTCCGTAGCTGCGTGTGCAGCGGTGGCAGCAGCGGCTGTGCTGCTGCTGCTGCTGCTGCGCGTGGCGGCTGCTGCTGCGCGCGGCGCTGCAGCTGCGTGCGGCGCTGCTGCTACGCGCGGCGCTGCTGCTGCGCGCTGCAGGTGCTGCTGGCTGCCACCGCCGCGCGCTACTGCTGGCTGCCGCCGCCGCGCGCTGCTGCTGCTGCCACTGCTGCACTGCTGCTGCCGCCGTGACTGCCGCTGCTGCTGCTGTGCCGCTGCCGCTGTTGCGCTGCTGCTGCCGACACTGCTGCTGCGCTGCTGCTGCCGCCGCTACTGCCACGCTGCTGTGGCGGCCGCTGCTGCTGTGCTGCTGCTGCGCTACTGCCGCCGCCGCCTCTGCTGCGGCTGCTCTGCTGCTGCAGCTGTGGAGGGAGGGGCGGCTGCACGCACCGCAGCTGCCATACACCTCTGCGTGGCGGTATGCGCCGCTGCTGCTGCCTCAGCAGCTGCGATCTCACGTGGTGGGTGGAGTACGTGGACGGCGACCGGCCGTCTCCAACAGGTCCCAGAAGGTCTGCTGCAGCGGTGACTCTCACTGCTGCTGCTCTGCTGCGTCTCTGCTGCGCAGCTCAGTGAGAACTGTCTCACTGCTATGATACCATGAGAAAGTGCGTGGAAGCTTCCTAGCAACACAGCCGTTGACCGGGCGTCAGTGCCTGGTCAGACGGTGACGACAGTCACAGGTCGTACACACAACGGCAAGGGTTTGGCTAGGAGACACAAGGCATAGTGTCAGAATGCTTCAATATAGCATATGCAGAGAGAAATGACAACTGACAGGTCCAGGGCATAAATACCTGCCGCGGCGCACGGCGGGTGTCGCACACGGCAGTCCAAGAGCTGTCCTACAACCAGCCCAAAACCACTGTTTTGGCCGTAACTCTGCGCACACATGTCAGAATCCTACGCCGTCTGAACCTAGATGTGCAGAATCAAAAGACGGACGCAGCGACTGGTCACATGCATGCATCCATCGACTGACAGCAAGTATACAATGCAAAAACATGCAAATGGGCCTCATGCCCAGTCCTCCGAAAGGCGCCTGCAAGACGTAGAAGGCACAGCAAGGAGTCCCGGTGACATCTGGGGCTCTGGAACAGTGGTCGGTCAGCTCCAGGCGGGTAGTCCGCCGCCTGTCGTCGCGCCGGTGTCACCAGGGCCGCCTGCCTCAGGGATCTGCACGAGTATGGACATGGCTGAGTGGTCACAGTAAACTGTACAGGAACGGCACAAAGTACAAAAATCGGACAAAAGGAAGCCGTTGGGTGAGTGCAGACCCAAGCAATCCTAAGGGTAGCCATTTGTACAGCTGGGTTGCTTTCTCCTCCTTCTCCCTCGGGGTAATGATGCAAATTCTTCATTTTCTTCCCGTGCTGAATCCTGCAAAATCTTATTCAATTGGGCAGGGTGCATCTGGAGTTGCTGATACAAAAGGAGATGCAAAAGAGTCTCATGTAGAGGCAGGTTCTTGGAGGTCAAAACATGAGATAACTGGCTCAGATGTGCTTCACTCGTTAGAGAGAACACCAATTCTTCAAAGGTGATCCGTTTGAAGGGAACAAAGGTCTCTTGTGAGAGTGTTCTAGTCTGGAATTTTGCAATTGTGGTTTGGCATTCTTGAAAAGAAATTTTGAGGCCGTTTAATTCCATTATTGAGTGGGAAATGCTTTCGCACATGAACCGTTTCTTTGCATTTCCACCAAGATTTTCCATTTTGCCTACTGCGTCAGGATGTATTGTGTCGTGATGGAGATGGGCAAATCTTGTAGTGCAAACCAGGGACCCAAGTGCGTAGCATCCCATCTGCTTGCAACTCATTTTCAAAGTTGATGAGTTCTTGCCAAACAAGACTAGCAGGTGCCACGTGCTTATCTTTCCTACAGGACGAGTCCCAAAGTTTGTCAAAATATGTCTCACATACTTTCTTCAATTGATGAAGACCGTATCATTGCAGTGCTTGTTGAAATCTTGAAGAAGATATAATAAGGAAATTTTGTGCCATCTGTTCCTCTATAATGTACACCCCTACTTGATTCAGTTGTTAGCCCAAGTTCTTGATGTATAAGGTGTAGTGTTGAATTGAGGTCAAAGGAGTCATTTTGGTTGAGCACAAGAGGGAAAATAGGCTTGACCAAAGGGAAGTCATGTCCTGAACATCAAATGATCTCAATGTCCTCCAAGCCACTAAGTGATTGCAAGTAGCATTCTTTTCACAAAGAAGGGCATGGTGTTTTTCTACCATGTACTTTCCAAGCATAGAAGAAGTTTGTCTTTGCTTTGTTTGCCATGTCTTCATTTGGTCATCGCTTGCTCTTCCAGCATTACAGATATCATCGGTTTGGGGCTTAACTGTGACCCAAAGGTCATGAGGCATCAGGAAAATCTGAGAATCAAAAGCCCGCAGATGATATCCTTTTCCGTCAAATATTGGAAAGCTTGGACCGTAGGTGGAATGACATCCAAAGTGAAATCTCATGGCAATTAAAAAATCTGGATATAGAGGTCTTAGCTTGGTGAAACACAAAAAGATTATCAAAATAGAACAATCCTACGGCATGTTGAACCTCTCTTGAACGAGTCGCAGGTTCCCAAAGCTGTTGGATTGACCAAAGAACACCAGTTGCTCTCAGAGGTGGCTGGATCACCCCTTAATCATTGCTTCACCAGAGCGCAGAAGCTAACAAAGGAAGAACCAGCTGAGGAGGCTAAAGCCACCTCCTGATGATCCTTGGCATCACGAGAATCCAGATCCATGTTGATTGGATGACCCCCCTGCTCTGATATCATGTGCTAAAAATTCATAATCAGGCCATGGTTGATCACCGTGGAATCTCAAAAGCCAGCTTTCCTTCTTACACGGGTAGGATGAACTAGGGACAATCTCATTGAATCCTGAGTACAAAGAACATGACATGCGCTGGGAATATCCAAAGGAATGTTTGAAAGGAATACTACACTAGTTCTACGCTTTATCCTACGGCTTGTGTGGATGCATGTACGTTAAAGGTGGTGAGATTCTCTGTCGATGTTCGCGATCTCAATTGCACGGAGGTCACCAGCGTCAGAAAAGTGAGGTTAGATGTCCTCAAGCCACGGAAAGTTTAGATGAATTGTGGAACATTTTGTTGTTCCTGCACCATGGGTTGGGCGAGCAGAGATCAGTCGCCACTAGTCGTCGAGTTACCTACAAGTTGACTACCGGTGGACCGGCTGGATACCTTAATGTGTACTAGAAAAATCCATCCGCTCATCTGACAAGCTGATGGTTAAAAGTTACTGAATGAGAGCTGATATCTATAGCTTGGCTTTCCATTTAGTTACCATGTCAGTATCACATACTTTGGATCTGGCAATTCCAATAAAGTTAAACCCAAAAACCCTAAGTGTAACTAGGGGGTGTATTTTTGAAAGGTTTGTATTTCAAGAAAGAGAAGAAATCAAGTTATGGTTAATCGTCCCACTTTCATACAATATGTAACCTATGTATACTACTCCTCGAACATCTTCATTTCTTGGATGTTTACCTACATGTATACTCTTGTTACATCACCACTGTCTTTCTGAACAAAATCAGATTTGATTTTTTTCATCTTTAGCAGGGGTTAAAAATTATTTACCTTGATTCCTCAACATTAGCAGTACAAAAAAGTTCAAAATAGAATCAATTTTTTTACTTGCCTACTTTGTAGGCAAGTAAAAAACAACTGATTCCTAAATGTCATTTATGTTCAACATAGTCTACTTAAAAAAGAATACAGAATGAAAAGACTACTCTTACAAACACGGATTTACATGTAGTGACTATGCACATAGTTCGCTAGTTTTGCTTCCGAGGTTCGCTCGGAGTCACCCCCCCCCCCCCCCCAGTGTGTTTGGTGAAGGTATTGGGTAGTGTATCATGGAGATCCAGAGAAATGTACACTAATGTATTTTTTAATCTCCCGAGACCCTCCCCTCCTGTATTCACCGCGAGTGTATTGATATTGTGTATCGGGGAGTGCATCGTGACCCAACACAAACATGTACACTAGTGCATTGATACAGTTGTGTATTTGATACGCCCCCTTCAAGATAAAATTTTCAATACACCAGTGCAATACACTCTTTAGTTGAGGAGGTGCGGGGACGACCCCCCCCACCAAAACTGAAAATTGTATGTGGAGAATGCATTGGTAAGTGTACCTGGATGACATCTCCACAAATACACTTGCGCATCTCCTTTAATGTTTACTATTCTCGATCAAGGTCATCGATCATCATAAAGCCAGGACACGTAGAAAAGGGAGAAAACACAGACTTCACTCGTGCATTGTGCACTATGGGTACTATGCAAATTGAAAAAGAGAGCCCGGATCAAACGCCCCCCTCCCAAAACACCCCGCTCCCAAAACACCCCAAGTGTATTGGGGGAGTGTATCGGGGAATGTATCGTAACTCACTCGCAAATGTACACGATTGAATTCATATACTTGTGTATTCATTCGGCTTCCCTCTAGATACACTATCCAATACACTCTCCCGATACAATTTGAGTAGAGGGGGGGGGGGACGAGTCACCCCCCCCCCCTCCCTCGAAAGAATGAAAAGTGTATCTGGAGAGTGAATGGGAAGGTGAATCTCGTAGACAGTCGTATAAACACACATGTGTGCATAATGTGCAATACACAAAACCAAATCTAGGCCGTTGAGAAGAGTCAGCCGATAGCAGAACTCTGTTAGATTTGGTGGGTTGTTAGAGGGAACCTCCAGGAAACTCCAGCAGCACCGAGGTCTGAGTCTGGTACATAGACCAAGTGGCTCGTAATCGTGTAGAATAGTTGATGCTAAATTAATGGCGTTGGAGAGACTAGAATTGGTTAATGAAGCCACAACTGGTACTCCCTTTTGTACTACTATACTGGTGAATAGCGGTCGTAGTAATCCAGGCTACTCCATTGTAGGTCATGGTCTTAGTGGTCCCAACGCCTGATGCAGTAGTGAGTCCTCCAACATTGGAAGAGACGATGATGATGTAGTACGTCCTCCACAAGGTTGCATGTGAGCTAAGCAACCTTGTTGATGCACGTAGAGTGCCTCACGTAAACCTCATAGGCTTCGTAGTTTCCAAGACTGCCACGTACGAGGCAGTTACCAAGTTGTTGAACCCTAGACATCACTCCAAAGATTTGGCCGAGGTAGTCCCACCTGTCTTGGATGCACCAAACCATTTGCACACATCCAAAGCTTGAACACGTCTGTAAGGACTAAAAACTAGGAATAATATGGCCCTATACAGTGGAAGTTTCCCATAATGAAACTCCTGGTGAATCACGGTAAAATCACGTAACTTCACGTGGACTCCTCCAAAAGTGAAACCAACTACGTTGTGCTGAAGCCAAAATCCAGTGCATTTATTGCCTCCTCCAACACCCCCCCTCGATAAGTGCGTTGGTGAAGGTAAAAGGACCCGACTACACTTGAAATTCATCAGTGGCAAAGAAAGCAATGATTTCTTGAGTCATCACCACGTTTCGGTGGCGACAACAGTTGTTTCTCTTGCTTTTGAGGTCAAGAGATGTGCTCCCCCTCAAGTTCGTGCCCTCAAGTGTGGAGGAGAAATTGATTCAGATCTAGAAATTGTTCGTTGGCTCTCCTTCTTGATGAAGATTTTTCAAAAGGAAGCTAGGTTCAGCTCCCAAAATTCTCCATGGCTGCCTCATGCATTTTGGCAATGCCCAGGTGCACCTCAAGTGTCATGCTCTCAGTTGAAAAATCCACGACCATGTCTCCTACTGTTAATGACCACAAATGAGTTGTCTAGAGCCATTTACGAGGAGTTGACGACCAGAAAAGGATTTTTTTCTAACTTCTGTCTCGTTCCCTACCCTCCAATGCAGTAGGAAAGGACGTCGAATGTTGTTGGTGGAACATTTGCGGTGTTGAAGCCGTACATCGCTTGCCCCTTCGTGTGCTTCTCCGTACCCAAGAACTTGCTTTTCTCTCCAGAGTTTGAAGCTTGTTGCTTGCAAAGGGACTTGTTTTCTTGCGTGGCTTTGCGACGAGACTGTCAAGTTCAGAGACAACAACGAGGGCCTCTTCTATTGCATCGTCTGTCTGTTGTCCGCCATCTAGGAGGTCCTCGGTGAGCCCTTGTTGTCCTTCTGCACTCCCGATTGGGCACTTTCATCCTGTAGTGCAAGCTGCTATGTGAGCTTGCACTGAACTACGAACTTTGCAGTTTGCGGTTAGGAGTAGCAAAGAGGCGCTCGTGATCGTGAGCGAGCTCATGTTGCGGCGGCTGGTGGTTGCCAAAGGAAGAATCAGTCTTGCGACGGCCAGTTTGCCCGAGCGAGTCGTTCCGATCTCAAAACTCGGCTTCAGTTTCTCCTCGTCCTCCTTCTCGCATTTGGCAACGAACAGCTGATGTCGGCATGATGTGTCCGGCGTCCACGCAGAACGCGAGTGGTCAGAATGTTTACGTAAAGTATTCTCCAAAGAAAGTCGTTGCTCCCCATTGTTTGTAGAAACATATGCTGCTACTGCTGAAGGCTGATGTAGAAGGTTTGGAGATAATCCTGTTTCTCAACGTCTTGTTGCTCCTCTTGTAGGTTCAAGAGATATTTCTCTGACGCCATGTCATATCTGCCATGCCCATATATGATAATGGTGAGGAGAGGGATGTGGCGATGTCGATGGCCTTGTCATGGGATGTCCTCTTCTCATAGTCAAAGTAGGAATTGTCTTTCCTACTTTTGAGAAGATTTCCACGCGCAGAGGAATCACTCTTAATGTTGATGTTTTACTTTGAAGCCAAGAGAATCATTTTAGGCACTCTTGAAGCAGCTCTCGTGCTCCTCCTTTGTGTTCTATGGCCCAAATTTCTCCTCATTGTGCACTAGAAAACAGATTACACCAATGGAAAGCTTGCCATTCACCAAATGCACTTTTATAGATCCGTTGTACTCCTTGGTAGAAAATGGAGGCACCTTGCAAAAAGTGCATCCGTTCCATCGGCTGCCGCGACAATTTTGCATGTATTTCAGGAAGTTGTACACTCAATGTTGATTTGCAGTAGCAAAGGAAGAGCCGGAGTTTTTTTGAACCGTTGGGCTCAGGTTGAGCCTTATCATGTCGTTGGAGCAGAGGTGTCCACCGGCAAAGGTTTCATCTTCACAGCTCTTAAGGGAAACCCATTCCCCGTCGTTTACAAAGTGCTCTCCCCATTTTAACAACTCTCCAAGCGATAGGAGGTTGAAATAAATCCCAAGGATAAACATCACATTGCCAAAGTGTACTTGAGCTCCTGTGTACCCCGTGAGTTTCATCTTCCCTTTTCTTTTCACTAGCGCACGCCAGTTATTTGCTACAATAATGTAGCTTTCTTTATGATACTGAAGGTGTTGGGGGCAGGATCTGTCAAACGGAACATGTGAAGTGCACCCACTGTCCAGGTACCACACGTTCTTTGAACAAACTCGCTCGGTACTCGGAACTTCAAAGTCATGGAATACAGATCCTAAGAAGTCAAACTGCTTCTTTTCACTCCAACAGTCAGTTTTGCTAAGTCTCATCATCTTCTTCATCACTCTCCTCCTTTTCACCATTTGAATCCAGTGACCGCTCTCCCTCACTCTCCTGCCTCCTTGCAGACACTTTATCCCAAAGGCGATACCTAAAGTATAGCCTGATGTGTCCAGGCTTCTTGCAGTTTTGGCACTTCTACACAGGCTGAGTTTTTATATGCTTGAAAATAAAGTTGCTCAATGGTGTAGATGGCGATGTTTGATTTTCCTCAGGTGAAATGGGTTAAGTTATGGGCGCAATTTTTTTAAGAGGAGTGTTTTTTTAAGTCGCATGGGACATGAGGGTCTTGTAAGCTGTTGGGTATGTTGGATAAGAAAGAAGCCGTGACTTTTCCTTTAAAATCTTGCGACTGTGCTCTTCTGTCAACAACATCTTGCACACATACGCCTCTGTTAGTTTAGCCTCCTCCTTGAACTTCAAGAAGCGTCTCACTTCCTCCCAATCGCTGGTCAATCTGTCAAGAAGGAAGGCCACAAAGACCGGCTCCAAAACAGGAGTGTCAGTCAGCGCAAGCTGGACGCGTTGTGACTTGGCTTTGTTGATGTAGTCCTCAATGCTCGTGAAGCTACTGAGGCTGATGTTGGAAAGTTCTGTGAGGAGGTGAGGCTTGAAGATAGAGTCTTCTGACATGTAGGTCCTTAGTAGGTAGGACCATGCATGATGAGCAGGTTTAGCCGATCCCTCAAATATCTTTATTGCCTGTAGGATGCAAGGCGTGAGTTGGTTACCCAACACCATGTACGCAGCCTTGGTGAAGTGGTTGAACTCTACTACTGCATGTGGTGATGATCCAAACGGTGGCAGTGAGTAGTGCCCATTGTAGAACTAACAGAGACAATGAATTTGTGCAACTTGCTTGAACTTGTGCATCCAACGAGAGAAGTTCTGTCCGTCAAACTTGTCAACTTTGATTTTGTGCAGCTGCGAGGAAGCCGCTGCTGCAGGCAATGTGATCTTGAGATGCTAGAAAGGAGATGCCTTGCCATCTGTTGGGAAGGCGTAGGGAACTGCACCACATGCATTGCTGGATATGGCTAAACCTGAGACATTCTTGCACCCATTCCCGAGCCATTCTTCCATATGCTTGCGGTAAAGGTGTATGTTGAGCATGTTGGTATGATCCCACAGGTGGCACCAATGGCGCACCTTGTGGTTGTGCCACAAAGTGCTCTGGTGCTCCCATGTTTAGAGATGCTCCTCGTTGTACCTTCTGGGAGAAAGCTAGTTGCACAAGCTAGTTCCATGAGGCACATGGGCAGACAATGCTTGCGACTGTTGTTGCCATTACATTGGCTGCTGTTGCTGTTGTAGTTGTTGTTGTTGTTGCATCATCTATTGATGCATCTGCTACTGATGTTGAAACAAAGCTAGCTGTTGTTTTATTTGTGCATTCTGTGTTGCTAGATGTGTACATGACTACTACAAATACTGCATATGTGTTGCTCGAGTAGCATGTGTGAGCTGCTCTTATTGTCGAAGGAGCTCTTGAGCTCGAAACGCCTGCCTCAATGACGTTGTTTCTTGCTCCATAGCTTGTCGTGCCACTTTTTCTCGTTGCGCTTTTTGCTACGCGTCCTCTGCCAAGCGTTGTGCCTCTACTGCTTGGTGTTGTGCATGGTCTGCGACATGGCGTCCCTACTCTTGACCCATACGTAAACCATGCAGAACTAATTTTATTTCAAGGAGAAGGCGACCTCCTCCTTGATTCTCAAGGGGAGGAGGACCTCCCCCTTGGTTTTCAGATTCCATGCCACTCATTGGAACCTCTATGGCTTTGTAATGTACAGGTTGAACTGCATGGCGAATGGAAAAAAAAAGGCCTGCTACCGCTCAACTGTACAGAGACAATGGAGAGCGTCTCAACCTATAAATATTCCTACTATGTTATTGCTCCCATGCTAGCTGAAAGCACGACCTTCATCTGATACTATGTTGGCTTTTCGCACAACCACAACAAAGGCTTGGTTGGCCTTGCTGTCACGCCAGGACCTTTGATGTGCCAAGTAATGCTGGTACGATTGTTGAGAATTGAATGCGGAAGCTCCGATTGTACTAAAAGTATACAATGTACGGCAATATTGAGTACATGCTCAGGAGCAACCTATGAATAGCTCAGCAACAGAAATCTGACACACCCTCGCCGAAAGTAGGTGCAACGTCTTGCTAGGCATCCAGCCTTTCAACAAGAGTCTTGGCATGTTGACTGTCTTTTGGGTCGACAGGCCTTCATGATGTCATGAAAACTACTCTCCACGCTAGCAAAACTCTGTTAGATTTAGTGGGTTATTAGAGGGAACCTCTAGGAAACTCCAGTAACACCGGGATTTGAGTTTGGTACAGAGATTAAGTGGCTTGCAGACGTGCAGAATAATTGATGCTGATACAATGGAGTCGGAGAGACAAGAATTGGTTAATGAAGCCACAACTGTTACTCCCTTTTGTACTACTACACTGGCTGATAGCGGTCGTCTCAGTCCAGGCTGCTCCATTACAAGTGGCGGTCCTAGCCGTCCCAACCGCTGATGCAGTAATGTGTCCTCCAACATTGGAAGAGACGATGATGATGTAGTAGATCCTCCACAAGGTTGTGTGTGAGCTAAGAAACCTCGTTGATGTACATATAGTGGCCCATGTAAACCTCATAGGCTTTGTACTTTCCAAGATTGCCACCTACGTGGCAGTTTCCAAGTTGTTGAACCTTGGACATCACTCCAATGAGTTGGCTGAGGTAATCCCACATCTTTTGGATGCACCAAATGATTTGTACTCGTCCAGTGTCTGAACACGTCCTTGAGGACTAAAAACTGGGAATTATCTGGCCCTGTACTGATGAAGTTCCCCATAGGAAAACTCCTTCTGAATCGCGGTGAAATCCGCAACATCACATGGACTCCTCCAAAATTGAAACAGACTGCGCCGTGCTGAAGCCAAAATCCAATGCCGTTATTGCCTCACTCCAATACTTAGTAACCACGCCCTTTCTAGAGGTCCCCCCTCGAGTGCGTTAGGGGTGTGTATTGAGGTGTGTATGAGGAATCTGCTGGAAAATGTACGCAAGTGTGTTTTTACACTTGTGCATTGTTACGCACCCTCTCCCGATACACAACACAATGCACTATCTACATACATTTTTATGATGGGGGAGGAGGGGGGGTATTGATGATCACCTCTCTCCAGAGTCAGAATTCTTCCTAGTTATGTTCTTGCTAATTACATCCAGTAGAGGTCCAATAGACATACACTTATTCATTTATGGACTCATTTAAAGTTTACGTAGGTCGTTGATTGTTTGAATCGGACGGTGCTTGGGGTGCAAACTAAGAACCAAAGCTCAATCGAAATGTCTTAGTTGCACTGTAATGACAAAATCATTGCGCCCCAATGAGACCCCCCCCCCCCCCCAAACACTATAATTTTATTGGGGTAGTGTATCGTGCGTACTCATCAATATGTACATAAGTGAATTGATTCATATGTACATTTAATCACCCCCTCCTGATTCACTTCCCAATATGCCCTCGCTACATATTTGGGCTACCGAAGGGGGTGGTGAGGTGGGGACGCTCGAGTGTCAACAAAAAACATTCATGACAACTGTGTAGCATTCCGCTCAATCCCTGCAAGAACGTTCTTGATTGGTAGCTTTCAGAAAATAGTACAATTTGACGTCAGTGACTTAATCACAATCATAACATGACCTTAACGTAAAGCAAAAAATAGGTGACAAAGTGAAAAGGCATGTGTTTTAGTGTTTCTGGACAATTGTTTTAGAAAATCGGTTTTAAAAAAACAAAATGCACCCATTTCTCGATGAATTGTGATAAAGTCTTGTGTTAATGTACACAAAACTAACTATGAAGACAATTGTAACCAGTAACTTCCAGGAAACATTAACAATTTTCTAGAATGCTTTCCTAGAAGCATCTTCGCCACATGTTTCAGCGTTGTACACATATTTTCAAGTGTGTGGATTTGTGGTGATTGGGCATAAATGCATAAATCCAGGGAATCCGCTCCATTCTTGGAGCGGATTCCCTGGAAAAGTCCCCTCCCCTCCCCCGTCCCCCGGCAGGCCACTGGCTACCCCTTCCATCGCGGCCCTCAATCAAGAGGGCCTTGATTGGATCCGGCATGGTCGGTGTAGGGGTGGGCCGTGAAAGGTGGGGGGAGACTGAGAGGGTTGGCGAGGCGGTTGACAAAGCGCCGACCGACAAATGCCGGCCGGCACTTGTCAACCAAATCTCCCCCCTCCCCCAGACCTGAATGGGAATGCATCGATAAGTTGCTTCGATTGCAGAGATCTGGCGATGCATGCCCATTTCCACCATGCTCACACAGCGATGAGCATCGCTGTTTGAGCATGGTGAAAACGAGTGGGAGGATGGGGTTCATTGTTGCCATACAGGGACGGATAAGGCTTATTCCTCGGATTGGGGAGAAAATGGGGTTTATTGTCCCGGGGTAGGGGCAGATGGGACTTGTTGTTTTGATATTGGGGTACATGAGAGTCACGCATGAAAAATACAGGGATATTTGTCACTTTTATTGTTTGAAGTGCAACATTCCCACATAAACGTAAACAAAAAGAAGGATAAAACAATCTGAAGTGCCTGATTTGGCCCCACTCTAGATGCGGAGTCACTCCCGCCTATTTTCATTCATCCCCGACGATGTAGCACTCCCACCTATTTTTGTTCCTGGTTATTCACCATTCAACCATAAAGGATCTAAAAAACAAAAAGAAAGGATAGTCTTTGGCATGATTCGGCTCCAATGGCCAATCATTGTTTCCTCTTGCCTGGAGCTGTTTGTATCCATACATCACATTGATATGAATTGAATGGAATGATCTTATACCCTATTCAACGACTCATAGTTGTCTAAGGATTTCATGCACTGCTGTATTGGCCTTTTGATTTGTGTATAAGGTAAGAAATCACAAGGGTAGGTTTCATCAGCATTGGTACGATTTGAATTCAGCACAAAACATGCATGAGAATGCTTGCTCGACATTGCTTCAACATGCACTGTTGAAACAGGCACATGCCTTCGTCGCGATTTTTGCTTGTCAATTTGTGCAGGTGCGTGGTGCTTTCACAGCAACTCCGATTTATTTTCCCCGGAAAAAAGAAACCATCACCCCTTAGTACTTCACCATCCTCCTATTGTGCCTATCAGGATGTAGATGGTGATCCAAAAGAAGTTGTGAAGAAAAAATCGATTTGAAAAATTGGGACAGCTGTATAGTTTGTAATCAGCAATAAGTTTGCTTCGATAACAAGTGATGAAATTGTCGAGCAAAAACATACAACAAAAATTACAAGAAGGATACATGGGGTCTTGGGTGCTAGAATTAATAAACATGTGCGGCACCACGTCGTAAGAGGTTTCTTCGAGAAACTCGACCGAGAATGCAGGTGTTTTCAAGAAAACCGAGGCATGTCTTTAGAAAACACTAGCATTTTCAAGAATTCGACTTAAGAATATTGAAATGCTGATATGGTTTGTGATAGTTTTTTTTTTAAGCTTTTAGAAATTAATCGATTGTGTGAGAGCCTTCTCAAACAGAAAAACGGAGGTTGCGGCAGCTGGCCAGAATGCCATCAGCCGAATGGCGTAAAAATGCAGAGGTCAATGTGTGGTGGGCCATAAGTTTTAGGGAAAAGGCACATGTGAGTTGAATGGAATCCTACTTTTCAAGGACCTAGCACTTCCTCCCCTTCTGGTCACAACGCCGCGGCGCATTGAAAGATGCAGGTCAATGTAAGCAAAAGAATTGGTTGATCTCTTGACCTATTTCCTGTAGGTTGTTGAAGGTCTCCTATCAATTTTGTTGTTTTTTTTAGCCCTTCCACTTTTGGATAATGACAAGAGAGGAAGAAAAGTCATAGAAGCAAAATTAGCGTGTAACTATGGAGAATTCTGTGGAGAGTTGTGTTCTTGCAAAGAAGAGCAAGTAAGGAATGAACAATATGCTCGGCGGCGGCCAAAAAGGACAAGAGCGAGTGGGCAACAAGCTCTTGATCACCAAAAACCTTTGTCAACAAAACGAATCAAACCATCTTTACACAATAGTCAACTTTTCAATCAGAAAGTTGACATCACTTAGTCTAGGAAGCGAGCCTGGCTCTACCCAGCAAACTCTAGCATGTTTCCAAACCCGGTAGGAAAGGTAGAAAATAACCATGTAAATATCTATGAGCCTGTGGTGGATGGATTGGAGGCACAACCGATGTAGTTACCTCTCATCCAGCTGTTCCGGAGTTGTCTCACCACAAATTCTTGTTGTGGCACGTCATCACCACTCGCACGATGGAGCAGCTGGTGGCAGGACTTCTCCGAAATCAGTCACTTGCAACAGAGTAGTCAGTGTGCAATGAGGCCAGAGGTCACAATGTATATGTGACGCACAAACCAACACTTTCCCATTATCCACAGCCAACACACAAATAAGCACGCACAAATGCACACGGATGTCATAAGATGTGACACGAAAGTAGACACATGCACACACATATCCCATCATCCTAGAGCATCACAAGTACTCAATAGACACATAGCATAAACACCTGCCTTGAAGATACTAGTGGAGGGTGCCTTAGCAAGGAAGCCAGCTCTCTGCTGTCCGGTATAGACCCAGACAATTCTGACATCAACTATAGTGACACGCTCATGCGCAAAATCATTCTCCTTATTGATATGCCATGTGTGAGTGTGATGCATGCCATCATTCTTAGCAGTGGGGTTGCTGGTTTTCACAACACAACGTGATGAAACAGATGGAGAATCGCAACTACTATAGCAAAGGACACAGCCAGACACTCTCACATTTTTGTGTACCAAGAGAAACATATTCCAATTTCCCTAGAACTACGTTCCAAACAGTCCTGCTTACCACTCTTCCACGATATAGAAGTTCTCCAGGCAAGAAAGACGTGTCAAATGCGGCTGCAAGCATCTGCATCATGGGCCTAGTCAATTTCAGAGCAACCATCGACCACCATTGATGCATGCACCTGATATTAAAAACCAGTCCGGGCAGTGGAAACTACACACCTCACAACACGCAACGTGGCCTCTATGTGACCTGTTGTATGACACTGTGACAACTGAATCCAAAACATGTGTGAACCAGTACAACCTATCTGAACCTTATAAAATGAAACACTGGAGGTTGGGAAGTTTTGCCAAGATACCCTCAGCCAAACGGTGTAAACATCCAGAGGTACAGTGTGCAGTGGGCCACGGACATTAGGAAAGAAATACCCAGGCATGGAATTCAGGGAATCGTGTACGTGAGGGACGTAACACCTCCTGTTTTTTCAGGCAAAACGTAGATGGTGAATAAGTGCAGATCTTGGAGAAAACGACAGAAGAAAATTTGGAAGTTTGAGTGTCATAATGAGAGGCATGTTCCCTCAAAACAATGGTTTTTTTTGGCCCATGTGTTCCTAAGTTAATTCATTGATGTGTGGGAGAATCACATGTGAAATCAGCGTAAAACTTGTCATGTTTTGTTCACTCTTTTTCGTCATTATGGCAATCTATCCTAGGATCACCGAACTCACAACATAAACAAACATAGGTTTCAATTTCAGACAGAACAAACACATGGATGCTTTTCAGCATTGCTCTAGCTGGTGTTCTGTATTCATTAAGGCTCTTATGTGATGGCTTTCCATTCGTCATGGCTTGTGCATCCAAATCTCCAACTTTAAGCCGAGGTCATGCGGCTAATCATGCACACTCACTTCAATAGTGGAAGAAAATGCAAGCAATAATCTTTCACTTGTTGTTTAGGCTATTACCTCCAAATTTTCCAAAACACTTGGATATAGGAGACTATAATGAGCACCAAAATGTAAACTGAAAATGCGAGGGAATATGACTGACAGTACCATGATTGGGAATTAGTTGTAAGTGCTCCATGATGGAGTGCGCTTACTAGGAAACAAGCATGAGACATACTCGGGGACTTGGGTGCTTGATTCAACCAACACATGAGATGTCGTGTGGTGAGAAGCTGCTTCGAGCAACTTCACCAGGATGTTAGGGGGTTTTAATAACATCAAGGTGTGTTTTGGTTAGTGAATATTGTCGTCAAGATGTTGACCAAACCATTTCCAATGAAACACTAGAGGTCGGGGAAGTTTGTCAAAATGCCCTCTGTTGAATGGCATAATGAAGGTTATGGAAGTTGACGTGCGGTGGACAAAAGATTGAAGGGCAGTAATGTCCATGTACTGATTTTTGGGACTCATATACGTTAGCAACGTCAAACGTCTCCCATTTTAGCCACCACGCCCTAACACATTTTATGACATAGGTCAAAACCGACGAAAAAAACCATCCACCTTCTGACTGACATTGTGTAGGTTATCATAAGGTTCCCACATGTAGTGTGATGTGTCATAGCCCTTGCACTTGATGAGATACTACGTTACTCTTCATTGGAGGTGGTGTACAAGAATATGTGCCTGTGTACTTTGTGCCTTAGTTTGCTTTCACATGTGGTGGTAGAGGCACAGCCCTACAAGAGAAGTTCTCCATTCAGTTCCGGTAGAGATTGATTCAGCTAATGTGGAACACTGGTTGCATAGCCGTGCATTAAGTGAGACAGAGCTTTTCCATGAAATGTGTTCAATTTTTTTCGATCACGAGCACCCCAAACCACATTGGTTTGAGCTTTTCACAGTCCTATCCTTGCAATTTGACGTTTGCAGAGTTGAGAAGGACACAATAACTGACATAGAATTTGGTGTTCCTGTTATTCTCGTCGATTACTCACTTCCTTCTTGCTTTAGTTTTCTTAAGCCTCGAGAGAGTTTTTTCCCAAATGGTTTGGAGGTCTTGACTTTGAATTTCAACTATTGCTCAAACCCGATGAACCGGCTGGAAATGTGTTTGCTTTATCGTAAACCATTTCAAATGGTATCTTTCTTGTGGAGGTCATGGCGTTGTAAGCGACCTCGAAATTTTGTAGCTTGATCATGGAGACATTTCCATTTGGCCGACACATTTTTCAGAGCAGTTGACCTAGAGTCTGATTAATGCGCTTAGTCTACCCCTCATTCTGCGGATGGAAGATCACCAGTAGCTGGATCCGACTGCCATAACAAGTGATAAGCCCCTGCTATAATCTTCTAAAAAACCAAGCATCTCTGGCGCTCGTGATGGATGAGGGGACGTCGCGTAATTGGACGACGCTGTTGAGGAAAAACTGTTTTGTTCCCTTGGCAGTGACTGGTGAAGAAGTGTGAAGTATGACATCTTCAAGAACCTGTTAATGACCCCTCCAATGTAGTGGAAAACCCAACACAAATGGCAAGGAGATATCCCACAATAGTGGTCAAAGTGAATCCGGGGTTTTGTTTGTCTTGACTTATTGAATCGATTTTTTTTCTTGTCTTACAGTTTGCAATGCCGGTGCACATCTTGTCCCATTTATAGTACTTCACAAGATTCTTCTAAGTCTTGTCCTTGCCAGAGTGCTTTCCCAGACCGGTATCTTGGCACTTCTCCAAGAACATGCATTGTATATCGTTGTCGGACGGCACAAACCCCTGAAGAGTAGATTGTCACTACCAGTTGGCAATACACCTTAGTTAATGACCTGATATAATGGCTGAGGTCGGCATGTTACTCGTCAAACAAGATGCATTCCTAGCGTCCTTCAAATTTATTGTCATTGTAGAATCTGAATGATGTTTTTGAGACTTCTACCATAATCCTCTAGTGTGTAACCGTACACCAAGATTTCACCAAAATGTAAGACGACAAGATTATTGAGGTACAGACAAAAAATGGTGTCCATGGCCGCCATGAATGTTGATGGGATACTTGTGAGTTCAAGTGGCATAACTGTGAAATCCAAGTGCCTGTAGCAGTTGTAAAACACCGTCCTCTCAGTTTTCTTACCACATGTGATGATCTAATGCTATCAGCTTCGTCATTCCATTTTGGTAATGATTCTTGCGCCTTCCAGTTGGTCAAAATGTTCATGTGCTCATGGAAGGGGACAATGGTTCTTGATGGTGGTATTGTTCACGGCCTCGTAATTCATGTAAATCAGCATCTTTCTGGTTCTCTTCTTAAAAAAGATTAAGGTTTTGTGTATAGTGACATGGATGGCCTTAGAAACTCATGAGCTAGCATCTTATCCACTTGGCGTTTCATCTGTCACTTTGTGGTCGGTCATTCCGTAGATCCCTGTGACCATTGGTCTGTTGCTTGGCTCCAGCTGTACATGATGGCTGAAGTTATTTTGCAGAGGTAGTTCTCGGGACATGTTTTCAAGGAAAACCACTTCAATCTTCTCCACAATTGGTGAAAACTCCTATGTGATGTCTCTGAACTTTTCAGGAATAGAGGCTTATGAGGCTGATGATTTTGTTGCTTTTGATACCATGACTTCTCTCTTGTCCCTTCATTCCATGGGGACTAGTAACGTTGGAGCTTTGTACAGGAGGTACCACTTAGTGATGTCCAAAGACATTGGCATCGTGCGTCAGGTTACGGCTGCTGTAACTTCTCCCCTGTTTCTCTCTGTAACCAATGTTGCATCATGGGCCACTTGATCGAAGACAGGTTTCAATTTTTTGTTTCAATGTTAATTCAAACTACTCTACAAGGCCAATCAATCAGTGGGTTGTGCACGTACAGTGAATCTTGTCTGATGATGGTTTTTTTGTTCGCTCATTGGCAAAGTCTTCCAAACCGTTACAACCTTCAACTCCTCAAGTTGTAGTTGAAGTGGCTCACAAATTTCATTAATCTATAGTTCTTTTTTTTTCCCTACAGTTTTTCTTTCAAACATCCCTCGTTTGGTTTGAAAACCCAATTTCTTCATCATGTTTTTACAAACAAACTATGAGAAACTCCTCCATGAAATTGTGTAGTTATCATTTTACAATTTTTTTGCAATCCCTTGGTTGAACCCGTGATAGTGTTACTGGTTATTGTCCTTGTATCCCTTGTCAAAAAGTGCAATCTAAAAAACCCTTGTCTGTGTCATTTAGAGCCTTTCAGGCCGGCGATTGGTCAACACAGATTTTGGTCGCTTAGATTGAAGCATTGTGTACTGTTGCCTTTTGCAACAACTCGACTCCTCAAATTCTGTACGCAACTTCTCCCACTTTTAAGTCTGACATTGTCGATCTAGAAATCGCATGGAATACATCCATGTTTCCCACAGGTAAAGCACATCCATTCGTTGCTCTAATTGATTGCTTTGGTCTTCATTGGACAAGAGGTCTTTGTCGACTAGGAATTTCCTCCTCCATGAGAAGAATTGTGGTTTTGGCATCACAATCTATTAGATTACTACATTCGAGTATTATAGCTGACGGTGTTGATTCAGTGTGCTGTTGCTGTCATGCATCCAAGGCCATATTGAATTCTCAATGTTTAGATTGCTTTCTCCAAGTCGCTCTGAAGCCCGTTGATGTAGCGAAGGCATAGTTGCTTAGGAAAGATATCACTCTTGGTGATGATTTTGTGTAAAACACCATGTGAGCATTGCCACACTGGACTGCTTGTGCAAGCGTTGAAGCTTGTACCATGCATAGGACTTCTCAGTCAACTTCCCAAGGTGTGCAAACACAACGTATGCGAAGTTGTTCCAGTTTTATCATTGATTGAAAGAAACCTGCCATGTTGGATTGACCTGCTTGAGATGTAGCATGCCTGTTGTCAACGATGTGATAGTAGTCGTGTGAGCTGTTACTTGGACTTTTCAAGTCACCAAATATCGTTGGATGTCCTTAAGATCGGATCACCAACTCAATGACGTGCCACGGAAATCGAGGCCATGAGGTCAACTTTCTTTCAATCATCATTGACCCCAACAACAGTGAAGTACACATATATCCATCAGCTACATCCAAATCATCAGGCCTTTTGAGTGACACCCGGGAAAAAAATTTGTTCAATGTGATTTTCAAATACAGTTTCTCCCTTGAGTTTGAATCTTTGGAAGCATGTGAGACAATAGTTGCCTCTCCTAACAAAATTCTTGCTATTTTTGCATGTGCCTTTTGTTCTAATGCATTTGCTCACTAGAAAATGTTGCCACATCAATGCTTGTGGTTCTAGGAAGCTTCTCATTGATTCATTAGATCTATCACCGTGAAATCATGGATATCTACCTGGTGTTCCATGTTGCCTTGGAACCCAAGTGTGTACTGTCCAGGAATACATGCCTCTGCCACCACTTGTAGAAGTAGACGTGGGCATGGCATACACTTTTAACCATGTTTTTGGGCATCGCTGATGAGGATTTTTCATGGCTTGTAAGGTAGTGGTGGGGGTTAAGAAAATGCTAAGGGCCAGAGGGCTTTTTGATAAGGAAAAGTGATGGAATATCTTGTCAAGTGGAAGGATTGTTCGACTTTACAGAACAGCTTGAATACCTACAAAAACCAGAAGGGCTTCAGTCATACGACCAATAATTATTGCAGCCTACATTGACATACATCTTCCAACACATTGGGATCTCCCACCTAAATGAGGAGAGGTGTTACATATCTAACTTACACAAGCCATTTAGATGCACACATGGAAAATTTTCCTTTTTTTTCTGGCCCACCATACACTAAACCCTGGGATATTACGTTATCTTATCGAGGGCATTCTGGCCACCTGCCTTGACCTCCGATGTATGGTTGTAGAAGGTTGTGATGGGGACGACCAGTTTCAAGAACTGTTGACAAATCAATTAAAAATTGTACCAATATCTCAACAATGTTTGATCAAATTCTTGAAAACAAGCCTTTAGATGCGTTTTGGAGAAAATGGTTATTGAGGTTCTCTCGTCTCACAGCTCGTGATACAAGTTGTCATTAATATGAGCCTTTCAGCCGGTGCCTCTCCCATCATGAAGTTCGAGGGGACTGTCACCAGATAGGCCTTCGAATTCATCGGAGTCATGCCATTCACTGTGAAGCCTACCCCTGCTGCTACCTGGATTGCCTAGAGAACATCGTGAATCACGGGGTATTGATCTTCCATTGCCAAATCATTTACTAGATTACCGCTACTCATCACCGGGTGCACGTGCTCATTTTACCATTTTTGTCTTGGGATTTGCGATCTCGTGGGCAATGGAGATGCGGGAAAGGCATGCGCAAGATTGTTTCTTATGATTGAATTGGCTGGTTGCCCCTCTGGTACCGCTGAGCTCTGATAGCAAGTGTTAGGCTGGGCAGAACGTAGGTGGTCAACAGGTAGAAGTTACATAGGAAAACACAATTAGGAGAATTGGCACACTTGGGCAATTGAGAAAGGAAAGTAAACGTACTTCGATAAAGTGTCTTATGATTGTTGAGCACATACATCAAATAGCGGGAACAGGAATAAGGTATACTAGGCAACTTGGATGTTTGAGTCAAGCAATGCGTGTGATGCCGCATCGGAAGGCAAGTATTAGAAACTCCACTGAGAATTTAGGGGGCATCAGGAGTATCAAGGCACATCTTTGCAAATGTCTAGCGTTGTCAAGAAGTCAGCTCAAGATTATGTGAATGAATGATATGGTCCACGACGATTTTGTCGGAACCTTTTAGAAAGTGGTCAACTTTGTGAGAACCTTTAGAATGGAACACTGGAGGTCGGGATAGTTGGCGAAAATTCCCTCGGCTAATTAGCGTGAAAATCCAGGAGTAGACGCGCAGTGGCCACAAATGTAAGGACAGTAATGCCCATGCATGGAGTTTGGGGGCATGTGTACGGTAGTGACCTATAACGTGCCCTTTCACATGTCAAGTTTTGAAGCTGCAACATTAATGTTCAATGCAACATCAATGCAACATAAGAACCGAAGGGTTTGCCGTACCTCCGTCTTCGTGGTTGCTCCGGCTTGACATCCAAAATGCATTCAACAAGGTGGAGAGAGCTTCGGTCTTCGATGTGGAATGGGACCACGGCCTCGGGACATGAATTCCAACCCTGTGCCACTTCTACATCCGCATCGGAAGGCAAGTATTAGAAACTCCACTGAGAATTTTTCTGCAGTTTCTCCTTCTCAAAGTTGACATACCAACCATTTGGAAGAGTGCTGGGGGGGTGGGGCAAGGGGTCCCACTGGGGCCAGCTTTCTTCAACCTAGCCTTGGCACAAGTCTTGGAGGGGGTTCCTCAAGCTCCATTGTCTGTGAATGGGGTTCAGAGAGGGCACATGGGGGCCTTTCTATGACGACATGACCATTTGCGGACCTCCCCAGCTGCTAGGGACCTGCATGGAAGCCATGATGGAGACAGCGGCACTCCGTAGCCCTGGGTCTAGCCTGGGAAGCGCAAGCTATGGAAGCGACTCCACAGTTCTTGGAGTGTTTTCCATGGACACTCAGGAGGGTTGAGGTCCTAGGCTGTCCCATGGGTAACTAGTCGTTCGATGCAGAGTGGGAAGATGGTTGGTTCCAGAAGTAGATAAAGGGTCTGTCGTAGCTCAGTTGTTTGGAGGATTTCCATGCTGCAATGGTGATCCTACACCTCTTTGAAGGGACTTGAGCCGACTTGTGCACACGGGCTCGCTCGCCAAAGACTTGGTGGCTGGCGGTGCAACAGAGGTTGGACACAATGGTGTGGGAGGCAGTCTCGGTGGGGTTAGCGAAAGGGTCAGAGGACTAGGACCAACAACAACTTGCGCGATGGCAGATGCAGCTGTTGTTTGGCTTCGTGGAAGCAGGACTGTTTAGCACCCGCGACCGGGCGCCTCTTGCACATGCCTGTGCTACCGGATTGTTGCATTGCACAATTGCGCGAGAGTTTGCCCCTTCCTCCCAGCAAAGAGAGATTTGGACTTCCTATGTCCTTTTTGGAGGAGGGTGGGGAACCAGCTACCGCTTGAAGTGTTCAGAGGGCTGTCCTCCATAGATGCCGGGCACCACAACAAGACTCTACCAGTAGATGAGTGTGGAGTCATTCATGAACCCCACAAATTGATGGATCAAGGATGTTATGGTAATGGCCTTGAGCCACTATGCGTGCAGCGGGGGAGATGAGCGGATGCGAAGAACAGGGTGCTACCGTCGAGCATAGAGCAAGTAACGGGCGATTGCAACGAGGGGTGGTTCTCTCTGGCTACAGGCCGCGCCGTCAGAAGATGACGATAGGACAATCCTCCCAGTGGCTCGGCCTCCCTCTGAAGCGTATGGAGCAGGTGGGGCTAGACGGGTTTGTGCCGACCGTGATAATGCGCGAGGAGAAGTAGGGTGTGTCGTGTGGCATAGCCACAACGCCATCTGCAATGAGCCCGCAGACATCTCTTGAGAGCACTGCCTCAGGGTGCGGGTCAAGCTCAAGGGCCTACTGCTGTTGTCGGGGGAGGGGGGTGTGTGGGAGGAGGTGTCCGCACCCGAAACTCGAACTGGTGGACCAAAAGTTGGGCATCACGTGGATCCTGGACGTTGCAGCTGTGGACGCCAGGGGCAAAGGGCCACCGGGCCAAGGAAAGTCTTCTGTGCTATACAGGAGTTAGCATAGTACCCAACAACATCGCAAAGGGGATACTGGCTGCGGGCACTTGCATGGGAGATTGTGGGTGGCTTGGGAGACAAGCAATAGAACTTCCTCACCCGCTCTGCGCAGATATGCCTTTTGCGTGGGACACGACAATGATAGCCGTAGGCTCACGAGCATGGTGAGGGCCTTGGCCAAGCGAGCCTCCATCACAGGCATTTCGAGCTGGTACTCAACCATTCCGTTCTACAGTCTCATGCATGGCCAGGCTAGGGACCCTTCTCCACCAAGGTGGCGCCTGTGGCCCACAGAGAGCGGGTGTGGCAAACTTCAATGCTCTCTGGGGTATGCAGGGTGGCGCCCACATCCGATGGAACCTAGTTCATGTGCTGGACCAGCTTAGCATGCCAAAGGTAGTGACCTAGTGCACGCAGTGGTTTTGACAGTCTATGGTCGATTTGCATGTTACTCTCTTACAAGAAACAAAATGTCAAGAAGATGAGCACACAGGTGTCACATGGACAATGACATGCATGCAATAGACGTGTGCAGCTCCTGCCCGCGTGGAGGATCCATTCCAATGTCAAATGAATTCCGTACATGCAGACATGCAGAATATTGTAATGGCGATAAACATGGTGATGAGAAGGGAGAGGGAGGGGGGGTCCCAAGGTGACAACCATAGTGGAGAAGGGCTATAGGTGCTTCTGAAAGAGGACCAATATGGTAAGAGATCAGAGTCGAGGGGAGCCCCTCTTGATGTGCCAGCATGAAAAGCCAAATCATCTTGCTCTGCTTCCAGACCCATCAGTCCAACGTAGCCTCACAAAGCAAACCAAGTCCAAGTAGCGCTAGTTTTACATCCACAACATGTTCGCACACGCTGAAAAACAGGATCGCGTCTACCTTACCACATCACCTCCCCACATCTAGTTCTTCAAGCCTTTGCCTCAGCCTTCTTTTCCGGCGTGGACGTGGGAACCTTTGTGTCGGGAGTGTAGGCAGTGCTCTTGAGGTCGAGCAGACCGCTCTCCTTCAGCTTGGGGTCAAACCGTAGCGTCTCGGTGCAGTTGCGCGACTTGAAGCCCTCCTCCAACTCCCTCTCCACCCGCCTCGCCACCTCCTTCAGCGCCTTTGCCTTGGCGGGCCCTGGCGCAGCCAACTCCACGGACTTCCGCTCTTCCTCTGAGAAAAACAGCAGAAGAAGGGGGTGTTGAACATGAGATTTTGTGTGTGTCGTGGGATAATGGAGGAGGCCTTGCAGGAGAAAATGCATGCCCTGGAGTGCATACGTGGAGACAACCTATGGACAGGACATACTGACACACGCATTACCCACAACGCTTAGCACACCCCAGTGGAGTGTGGCAACACACATCGGCGACAATCAACTCCAACCAAAGATGGTAAGTTGTGTTTCTGTCGCCACCTAGGAGGGGTGGGGGGAGAAAGAGAGATGAAATAACTTCTGCAAGTGGCAGGAATGGACACGGTGGCATGGCACATCCTCTGCAATCATGAAAACCTGCCCCCTTCCTACCCCTCCACTCCTACTCACCCGTCATCAGCGGTTTGCAGTCGACAGCGTTTTCCCACCGGTGCTGCGTCGCACCCCCATCGTTGCCGGGCACAGGCACAGGCTGCTCCGCCACCCACTGGTCACGGATGGCCTCCAGCGCCGAGCGCGACGGCCGTGCTATGTGCAGCACTTTCACCCATGCGCACTGCCGGGGCATGCGCGCAAAGTGCAGCCTCATGCTCTGGTACACCTGCTCACCCATGCAAGCACACAGAAGATTGCAACACTGCACAAGGCTGTGGGATATTGTGCAACATGAAGTGGATAGGCACCAGCCATGCGGCGGGGTGAGGGGGAGGAGGGGGGGACAAAGCCCCTGGGCAACAGCTGGCTTGCAGGCTAGAATGAAGCCAATAGCCCACTGCATTGTCTCGGCATCTGAAGCAGGCAGGCAGCCGAAAATGGTGGCAGAGTCCTGCACATTCCNGTAAACGTACATGCACACGCACGCGCACGCGCGCGCACACACACACACACACACACACACACACACAAAATGCCACAACTTGACCAACCTGTCGGGAGATGCCAACGTATTGCAGCGTGCGGTCATCGTCAAACACTCCGTAGACCGTCGCCTTTGCACCCTCCTTGGAACAGTCAGAAATCTTGCCGTCCTCTGTGAGGAAGGGAATCCACTCCAAATCTGCAAGGTTGCTGCCCCCGTCCACAGCACCGCCTTCCTGCCGCCGCAGTTGCGCTTGCCGCCTGCGGTACTCCTCTTGAGCCTGCATCGTTGGATTGCATTGCATTGCATTTCATCACATCATATTGCATGGCATTGCATTTCATTTCATTGCCTTGCATTGCATTGCATTGCATCGCATCACATCGCATCACATCCCATCGCATCGCATCACATCCCATCACATTGCATCGCATCGCGTTGCGTTGCATTGCATCGCATTGCATCCCATTGCATTGCATTGCATCACGTTGCATTGCATTGCATCGCATTGCATCGCATTGCACCCCATTGCATTGCATAGCATCGCATCGCATGACAGATGTCCTCTCTTGCATAGCTGACGGTTTTTTCCAGGAACAAGGCTGAAAATCTCTCTCTCTCTCTCTCTCTCTCTCTCTCTCTCTCTCTCTCTCTCTCTCTCTCTCTCTCTCTCTCACACACACACACACACACACACACACACACACACACACACACACACACACACCCACCTTGAGGGTTGCCTGTCTCGTTTCCTCCGCATGCTTGTCTGCCGCAGCGAGCTTTGCTTTCCATTTGGGCTCACTCGACGCTGTGGCTGCCTCTGCACTGCTCTCGCCTGCAGCCATACGTGTGCATGCATGAATGTGTGTGTTTGTGTGTGCGTTTGTGTGTGCGTTTGTTTCACACACACGCATGCACGCACGCAAATGCACGTGAGTGCGTGCGTGCTTCCATGCGCACGTGACTGTGTGAGTGCGTGCGTGCTTCCATGCGCGCACGTGCATTTGCGTGCGTGCGTACGTGTGTGTGAGTGCGTGCGAGTGCGTGCGAGTGCGTGCGAGTGCGTGCGAGTGTGTGCGAGTGCGTGCGAGTGCGTGCGAGTGCGTGCGAGTGCGTGCGAGTGCGTGCGAGTGCGTGCGAGTGCGTGCGAGTGCGTGCGAGTGCGTGCGAGTGCGTGCGAGTGCGTGCGAGTGTGTGCGAGTGTGTGCGAGTGTGTGCGAGTGTGTGCGAGTGTGTGCGAGTGTGTGTG
>SZWC01001183.1:171977-204906 GCA_023375785.1 Penium margaritaceum | reverse complement strand
CTTCACCACGGGTCGTAACCCTGCGGATGGGGGTTCAGAGGCTGCTTTTACACAGTCCCCTGAAGTACTCGTCCCCCCTGGCGTTGGTTATTGTGATACCAGATAGAGCGGAATAGCGGGTGAAGGATTAGGTGGGGTGGGTCTAGTTTCCGGTCAACTTTGCATAGGTGAATGGAACTTGAAATTTGGGCAAGCATTTCATTAAAAGAAGCTTTTTTGGGCAGTTTGGATAGCGATGACAAATACAGATTGAGCTGTAGTGTATAAGCTGCTAGTATTTTATGGCAGAGCATTGCTGTGGGGTTGCGTAGATTTGGTGTTAAGGTCAGAGATACATTGCTCCTGTATGTCCAGATTTCTCTGAAGGTGATAGCTTGTAGCAGTTGCCACCATTTGAAATTCTGGTGATTATGTTGGAGAAGAAAGGGTGTGCTTGTCTCAAGTTCACAGATCAGGTGTAGAGAGAGGTTCAGTTTCTGAATAATGTGTTTGATTTTTGGGCATTTGCTAAAGGCATGTGTGATTGTTTCAGAGTGAAGATTGCAGAGTGGACAGGTGACTTCAAATGGTTGACGGAGAAAGTGTAATCTGATCCGAACTTGGATGCTTCGAATTGCAATTCGGATTATGATGTCTTTTGGATTTGGGGGGAGGAGGTGGGATTGCAGTGTTTCTTGGAGAAATTTTGAGTTTGGGGGGTTGATGTTTTCCGATGCCCATTTTTCTTGGTAAGGGATTATTGCCTGGGTGGGAGGCAGGAAGCATTGATATAACGTCATTAATTTTGGTTCTTTTGACGTATGTAGCCTCCAGGATGGAATCATCGTATCATTACTGTAACCAACGAAGCGGCCTTCTTCAACATGGACTGGGGTTCAGATACTCAGATCATGGTCTGGTGTGTCGGGGAAAGATGTTGGGGCTAATTCTCTGTCGGGTAGGACAGTTAAGGTTGTCATGATGTAGTAGTCCTTTTCCTTTTTTATTCGATAAATGAAAACGGGAGGTTGATGTGTGTATGATGTTATGCACCAGTATGTGGTCAAAAGTGAGTCATCGGTACATGTGCCTTCTATGATGGCTAGCCAGTCATTTGGTAGGTTTTTAATGACAGTGTTGAGAACGGTGGTGCTCTGGCAAGTTTGGGGGTTGTAGAGCTTTGGTTCAAAGGATGCATCCATTTGCATTGCTATGGCCGGGAAAAGATGTTTTATTTGAAGTTCCATGTCAAGCAGGAAGTGTTCTCGCTTGTCTTGACCAAAAGGTTTGCCATTTGGCTTCCGGATGAAACGATTGTAGGCGACGTATTCTTCGAAGATTTCTGCTTTGAGTCTTTTAGGTGGTAGAATGGTTGGGTTAGTTTTTAAGAAGCATCTTAGGATTTCTGTCCATCTTGGGTTCGGAAGCGATTTGTGTTTAGGGATGGCTGGGTCTGAGAGGAAAAGGTGCCCTTTTTTAGGAAAACAGTTTGTGTGGCATGCCACTTTTTTCCACATGTCTTGCGTTGGTGTGAGAAATTTGTACACGCGCATTGCACATTGTGCATGGATGATGTATTGAGGCCAGGGGATTCCGAGGCCTCCGTGTTTGGTTGGAAGGATGGCGAGCTGTTTGTTGATGAATCGAAGTTTACCATCTTGTTTGGACGCGGATAGGAAATTGAGGATAGTATGTTGGATATCTTTTAATGTCTCAGGTGCTGGTGGGCACATTTCAGAGTGATATAGGAATCTGGGGACTAGGTAGTGTCTTATAATGGCGAGTTTAGTTTCAACTGTAAAATGGAATCTGCGCCACAAGACAGCCGAGTCATAGAGTTGTTTGGCTAGTTTGGACCACATTGCCATGCTATAGATGTCGTGGTCAAGATTGAGACCTAAAACCCGTTGTGGGTCAGTGGTTACTTGATACGTGTTTGTCTGAGGGGTTGTTGAGTGGGGACCTGCTGGAAAAAATAATTTTTTCCCTGCGTTGGCTTTTAGACCTGTGAGCGGTGCGCTTAGTTCGAGAATTTGGATTGCCTTATCAAGATTAGCTTGGTCTTTGACCACTACTGTTGCATCGACTGCGTATGCTCCAAAAGCTGGACATTCAGGAAAGGTAGCAATTGGCTTGTCTATGAAGGTTTTAAAGTATTGGTTTAGGGGTTCCATTGCGATTATGAAGAGTAAAGGAGCGATGGGACATCCCTGTCTCACACATGTCTCCGTTGTGATGTGTTCTGATTTGTGTCCATTGATGAGAAAGCTCGTTTTTGTGTTTAGTAGCGTCGATTGGATCCAGCTAATGAACAAGGGTGGAAATCCCATTCTAGCCATAGTTTCGTAAAGGTGAGGGCGTAGGAGGGTGTCATACGCCTTCTCGAAGTCAGCCAGAACAAAGGTTAAGTCTTGTTTGGTATGGGAAGACCAGTGCTGTAGGTCAAATATGCTGGAGAGTGTGTCTTTAATTTTCCGACCATGAACAAATCCAGTTTGTTCTGGACTTATGATATATGGTAGCACTTTTCGAAGCCTGTTAGCTAGTACCTTTGCCAGGAGTTTGTATACTGTGTCAAGGAGTGAGATTGGTCGATAATTCCTAATGTCTGTTGGATCGCCTTTTTTGAAAAGTAGACAGGTTACTGAGTTGATGAAATGCGGGTATTTGTGGGGGTTTTGTAAGAAGTCGTGGAAGGTCTCCACTAGAAGTTTTGTGATGTTTTTTGGTCCGGCTTGATAGAATTCTGCAGGAAGCCCATCCGGTCCTGGTGCTTTCCTTTTGGGTAGGTTGCAAATGCAGTGTGCGATTTCTTCTTCCGTCAGAGGTGCGGTCAGCATTTGTATAAGGGCCGTAGGCACTTGTGCTAGTGGCGGTATCGCGGGTTTGTCACCTTGATTAAGTGGGGTCTTGTAAAGACCGGTGTAGTAGGTTGTTATTACTTCTTCCTTGAGTTTCGGGTCTGTTGTGACCGATCCATCTTTTGTTTTGAGTGTTGTAATTGTGACGGCACGTTTCCTAGCTTTGATATGACTGGTGAGAAGCGACGATGCATGACCAATGTTTTCAATATAGGTTTGTTGTGCTATGGTTTGTTTGTGTTGGTTGTCAGACAGGACATACTTGTTGAGTGAGGTTTCGGATTTAAGGAGGTCGCTTTTTAGCTTCGAGTTGTAAGGGTCAGCGCAGAGGGCTTGTTGGATTTTATCGATTTTGGTGTTGAGGTTTTTGATTGTTTTGAGTTTCCTCTTTTGTTCTTCCGCCACGTAGTTTTTAAAGGCTTTTTGAATCTTTGTGACGTATGTTTCCCAGTTTTGGTCGGTAATTGATTTGAGCAGTTTTTGACCAAATGGTCTATTTAGTAGGGAGCTGTTCATCCTCCATATGCCTCGACCCGGCGCATTGTCTGTTTGTAGTTTGAGTTTGATTCCTGCCGCTGCTATATGGTCAGTTAAATTACTGTGTAAGCCGACATGAAAGGCGTCATTGATGGAGCTATTGATTTGATCATGGTGGTAGATGTTATCTATGCGGGAAGAAGTTTTGTGAGCTGATGAGTGAAAGGTGTAGACTAGGTCGAGGGGGTTCAGTGTTCGGAAACTGTCATGTAGGTTGTGCACAGTTCCTATCGTTGTTAAGTGAGCTGAGTCTTTTGGTACCTCTTGAGGAAGTCTGTCTGTCGAGTAGCACGTTGTGTTGAAATCTCCTAATAAAAGATCTGTGGGGTGATCAGTTAGAAATTGGTCCAGAGCTTTGAAAAAGCTTTTCCGGTGCTTCAGTTGTGGAGGAGCGTAGATCGATGTGATTGCCAGCTGTTTGTCACTGATGTGAAAAATATCTTGGCAAATTCTGTTGTTTCCCGTGTTTATTGAAGAAGTGTGTTTGACGCTAGAGTTGTCTTTCTTGTGAAGTATGCAAATTCCGCCTGTGTGTGTGGACTCGGAGAGGGCGTATGTGATATTCCATCCGATTTGTTTGCTTAGTTTCTCAATTTTGCGGTCGGTGTCGAGGTGGGTGTCTACGAGGACACATATCGCTGGTTTTTGTACTTGGAGGAAGTTTTTTAAGAAGGGTATTTTCTCCGGTTTAGCGATGCCGTTGATGTTAAGACATAGGATGGTTAGCTTTTGCTCCCGCGGGGTGATCGAAGGTGATACATGTACGACGGTTGCTCTCGTCTTTTTCGGAACCCGATTAACTGAAAGCGTTGATGAGGGTCTTTTCCTGTTGTGTCCCATGGGGACATGGTGCTCTTGTTTACTTTTCTTATTTGTGTCCTCGCCGATGATCGTTAGTTGTCTTTGTCTTTTGTTGTTTTGCCTGTTGGGATTGGTTTGGTTATCGGTGTTGCTTCTCTGTGCGGAGAACGTGAAAGGGTTATTTCTGGCAGTTCTTCGGGGTATGGTTTCTGTTGTATCCGAGTCAGTAAAAGGGGGTTTTTGTGGTAATCCCTTTGTTTTGTTGGCACGGGGGCTTGATGTCGTGGTGACTTGGCTGGGTGGCAGGTGAGTGGTGGCAGTCCTTGGTCCTGCGAGTGTACGATGACACCATGGAGGGTGTTCTGGGGTTAAGTGACACGGGTTAGAATTTGTTTGCTTTCTGTCCAGGGGCGTGGGAGGAGAGGTATTGTGACTTGTTGTTGACTCGCCACCCACGACGATACTTGGGTTGGATTTTGGGTGTTGAGCGAAATGTTTTGGAGGGGAGTGGCGGTCTCGTGTTGTTGCTTGAAAATGTGTAAGATCTGACAGTTTTTGGTTGGTAAAGTATGATTGTGTTGTACCATTGTTTACGAGGGGGGCTGTTAGGAAGGAGAAATGGAAGTGTGTGGTGGTAGTTCCCGTAGTTACATTCGCAGTGATGATACGAGCTGTCACTATGGTTATGTTTGTGAAATCTTCTTTGGAGGGGACAGGGTTGGTGTGAGGTATGGTGGTTAGTTTATGTGTGCTGTCTGCTTCTATGTGACATGAGTGATAGGTCACCATGTGAGTAGTCTCAAGGTGGAATGACTGAGTGATGTTCCAGGTATGTGCGAGCAGGTGTTCATGGTGTGTGAAAGATTTGTATGTTTGCACTTGGTGGTTCTCCAGGGTAGGTGTCAGAGCTTTGCAGCGTCCTCGGTATGATTGGAATGGCCGCTTTAATTCAGCCTTTGAGATGAGGAGTAGTCTGATTTTCCGTTTTGCTTTGCTAAGATATGATCAAAGGCAGATTGATGCATGTAGAAAGGGTGCTAGTGTGCAAGTTAGCCACCGGTTATTGGGTTTGTGATGGTGTGTTTCCTCGCTCTCTTCAGGCTCAATGATTCAGTTAGTGTGTGTTGTGAAGGTACTAGTAGAGAAGTAGGTTAGCCGAACATGAAAGTGAAAAGTCAGCGATTGAAACTTGTGGTAGGGAATGAAAGGTAGGTTCCATATTAGGTATTTTTTAGCTCTTCTGTTGCCTCTTCTGGGAGCGTTGCTCGTGATTAAAATCTTTGTGTTGAGTGATAGTTCAGCTTACATAAGGTTAGAGCCGAGATGCGATGTGCGAGAAGCAATCACAACCTCATTGCTGTGTGGGGTAGGGGGCGATAGAGTGTTGAAGAGATGATTAGTGGGGTGATGAGTAGTTGGAGAATGTGACCAGAGAAAACTTGATTTAGCAGAACTTGCGACACTATTCCCAGGCAAATTGGACCAGAGATGCAACTCTATGCTGCCTTGACTTGGTAGTCGGTTGACATGACTGCATTGTGCTGATGCACTTATTGAGCGGATGTCCAGTTGGAAACTGATTGTACTACAAATTAGTGTCCTACTACTACTGGAAGGGGGTTGGGCCGAGCAGGTACCACAGAGGCCATTTTTGGCGGAGAAGTTGGTCGCTGAGAGGGAGAGAGGCATAGGCAGTGGTAAGCGGTCCCATGAAGTGGTGATGATGCCACATTGGGTCGAGTTTCTAACTGCCAGTGTGCTTCGTGTCTTCCTCCAGACGAAATCCGTCTTAGACCTGCATGAGAGAGGAAGATTGTTTGTTGAGATTTGAGGCAATTTAGAGTGTGGGGATAGGGGAGGAGAACTTGCTTTTAGAGCTTGAACTTCTTCTTCAGAACGTCCAGGTCCGCGTTGAGGTTGACGATGAGCTTGTCCTGGGAGGGGTTTTTCTTGTAGCTCAGACGAGCGTCTCCGTGTGTCTTTGTCATAGCGTGCTTGTGCAAAACATCGAGCGAATGACCCTTGAAGTAACGACAGGCTAGGTAGTTGCAAACGAAAAACTCTGACACTTTGCCAGCGTTGGAGAAAATGAAACCTTTGTCTGCCTCCCAAACAAGAGAGTAGTATGTAGTTCCAATATGGCGTTCTGCACATGGTTGCCGAAGTATGAATGTTGTACCGAATAACATCAGAGCATGAAAGAGATGTTGGGGTCTTACCGTTCTGGCGGTGAACATCAGAGATGGTGCGTGCGTTGTGGATCGGGTGGGAGCGGGTCACCGGGAAAAGGCCATGATAGCATGTATGATGGTTGTTGTTCCAGTACTCGCACACCAAGCCACTGAAGTTCAGGATGATCTCCTTTGGATGTCTTGGAATCGTGAAAACAGGCGTCACTTCCTTGAAAGAAAAATCGTCGTAGTGGGCGATCGGAATACCCATGATGGTGTTTGTTGTTTGTCCAGTGAGGGGGTGGACGTAACGGTGGAGATATAGGATCTGTTCCAAGGGTGCTTTCAGCTTACCCTTCTGTTTCTCGACCGTTAGAATGCGGCGAATATCGGTTTCCCCAAAAACTGTTGGCAGTCCGCGAATGGCCAGTGTAGGGTCATCCGGGTTGCAAAGCTTATGAGCTTCAAACTCAGGACAGGCGGCCTTTGTGATGATGACTTCGACCTTGCCATGAAAATCTGTATGCACGGCTATCATTAGCATCAAACAACATGCGGGATAGAGGAATGGGTTCCGGTTAGAAAGTTGGAGGGGCTTACCCGCGGGTGAGTAGTGAAGTGGTGATAGCGCGACTGCGAGGCCTGCGATGGTACCTTCATCATCATCGAATTGGACCGAGTACTTGGCTAGCGAGTTCCGTCCGCGGTTGACAGTGTCAGATGCGAAGATGCGCGCTGTCTGGAGTGTGGTACGGGGGACCTTCCCGGGTTGCTTCTTCTGCAGAAGCTCGATCATGTGGGTAGCTATCTTCTGACCATAGCTGGCATGTGCGTTATCGAAGATCAAGGTGACAGTTTGTCGGAACATCTTAACGCAATCAGCAAAGTTCAGGTTAGTGTCCAAAGTTGTTGCACCACGCTGTTCCGGGTCAGCACCCAGAAGCAGAGACAAAGCCATTTCTTCATCATCATCAGGGTCCGGGGTGAGGTTCTGTTGCTCCGGTTCTACACCCATGGTCGGTTGACCAGGGGTTTCAGTGGCATTGTTCTCAGCATCTGCCATCGCGACTTCGTCATTGTTCTGTCCGTAGTTACGGTCAAAGGTACCATCAGAATAGGCACTAGCACCTGGCGGGGTTAAAGGAAGAAAATTAGTAGTGTCCTTGAGATTCAAGACAGACAGGCGANACATCTTAACGCAGTCAGCAAAGTTCAGGTTAGTGTCCAAAGTTGTTGCACCACGCTGTTCCGGGTCAGCACCCAGAAGCAGAGACAAAGCCATTTCTTCATCATCATCAGGGTCCGGGGTGAGGTTCTGTTGCTCCGGTTCTACACCCATGGTCGGTTGACCAGGGGTTTCAGTGGCATTGTTCTCAGCATCTGCCATCGCGACTTCGTCATTGTTCTGTCCGTAGTTACGGTCAAAGGTACCATCAGAATAGGCACTAGCACCTGGCGGGGTTAAAGGAAGAAAATTAGTAGTGTCCTTGAGATTCAAGATAGACAGGCGAGGGGCATTCCATACTGATAGATAGATCGTACCAGCTACACCGGCCGACGCGGAGTGTACGGCGTTGAGGGCGCCTAGTGAAGTTGACGTGGACTGTTGATGGCCAGCTGGGAGCGTCATCGGGGGCGGTGCGGCGTTAACCGCGGTGGAAGTGTTGCCTTGAGGCTTCCCGGGAGCAGACTTGGGGTCTTTCAAATGGGGTGTGCTAGAGCCTTGACCGTTGGTGGGTTGCATCCCCAGAGGTGTTGTCGTGCGTGGTCCTGCGAAAGAGCGGAGGTAGACAGTGGTTGTGATAGGGGAAGAGAGTGTTTGATCCAAAATGAAGGATGCAAACGGGGACGGACCTTCAACCTCGTCTTCTCCTTCAGACAGCAAGCATCTCCTCTTGGAGGTGTTGTCAGATTTGGTAGGTGGATTGAGAGCTTTTTCCTTACGAAGTCTGATGGGCTTCCCATCCGCTTTGGTTAGACGACGGTGCTGCTTACCGATTGTAGCCATGGGTGGGTTGCTTGTTTGTCCGATGGGCGTGCCAGCCGGAGGTTGGTTTTCAATGCCTTCCATGGTGGTTGTGCCTGTGTAGATAGGGAGGTCAGGATGAGTGTCAGGGCACCGGGGTCGTAGCCTTTGTAGGCCATGTGATAGAATTTTCGGATAGCATTCCTCTCCTTGAAAAGGAGGGAGATTTGATGAGCAGAAAAGCAGGTTCTTGCGGCTTGAGGCCAGATAGCACGTCTGTCTTGGGGCTGAAAGATGGACGGGTCTTGGACGTACCTTGTGCCATGATGCCGGGATCTTGTTGCTTGGAGCGACTTCAGGACTGGAGGAGAGTGAATGAGAAATGAGGAGTTGGCCGTTGAAGCAGTGTTGGGAGGGCGGGTCGTTGGCGAAAGTCTCAGTGCTTGTGACAGGTAACCAATGCCTGCTTGGTTCAGGGCGGCTTTCTTTTTTTCGTCGAGCTGATTTTTTCCGTGTAGCCACTTTTTTGCCCGATTTTTTTGAACCACAGGATTGGCAAGGCGAAGGGCGTGATTTGCCCGTTTCATGCACTCGGTAATTTTGTCTGAAGTGAAAGGCGTAGGTGAAACGAGTATCTAGGGTCCAAAGGGTCCCTCTTGAGCTTCGGATATGTTGCCAGCGTGGCAGATGATGATCTCGCCCTGGGCACCTCTTCCTTGTATGTGGCTGCGTTGCCAGTGGCGATGATGCTGATGGCTGTGAGAGGTAGCTCCGAGTTCGTGTTGATGGCCATGAAACAGATCGTATTGGTATGGGAAGTTGGAAGATGGGTACTCCGAGCAGTATGATGAGTGCGAGAAGATACAAACTCCATAAGCCATGTTTGATGGGAGCCAGCCGCCATGTCTGTGCAATGCTCCTCCATGGCGATGTCCATGTACCTTGAATCCGTAGGTTGTGCGATGTTGATGGTGCGTGGATAGTGTCGACGTTGAGTGTGCTGGAATCTGATGACGGGGCCGGGTTGTTGTTAGATGTTGTCGGTGAGCGCTGGCTAGATCGGATGATTCGTGATTCCTGCATGGATTTCAATGTCCACGTGTGCGGCCTGACCGACCTCGGAGCCTTGAGTCCCCGCACTGCTGCTTTCGAGATCGCCATTGCATGCCAGCTGTGCTCTCCAGATGGAGGCTGCTGGTGTCGGCTGAGAGCGGCTGAGAGTTGTGTCGGTGGCCACTCCACATTCGATGTGCGGCGGCTGAGAGCGGCTGAGAGTTACTACGGACAGAAGATGCATTGATCCCAAAAGCAATTCCCAACGACGACAAGAGCAAATACAAGCTCGTGTGTTTGCAAAACTCTGTTGTGCTAACTTTGTTTGCACAAAGTGATGCCTTTTGTGCTAACCAAGACATAGGTGGTTCATAGTGTTATGCAGAACAAATCGTAGATGGTGAACAGGTAGAAATTGCGAAGGAGAACATAATGTGATTTTGGGACACTTAGCAATGTATGATTGGAGTCAAGTGTGCTTTTATGACAAGTTTCGTGTTGTGCCGAACAGAGCGTAGGTGGTGAAAAGCTATAAGTTGTGCAAAATAACACGATTTAGAATTTGAATCACTTGAGCAAAATTACAATGAGCCGTGAATATACTTCGATGACAATTTTCAAAATGATTGAACATACATAATCAAGTGTCGAGTTACGAATGAGGCATAGTCAGGATCGATGGTTCAATTTTCCAGTGACGCGTGCGGAGTCGCGCCGTGAGTGGTCAGATTTGATAAGGTCCGCTAAGAAATCGGGGGTCTTCGAGAATCAACGATGAAGATGCGAAATGCATCTTTACAAATCTATGTTTGTCTCGGTGCGTCGAGAAGTCGACCGAAAGGTCCTGATACTTCTCTCGTAGATTCGAGAGAGTGGTTGTAGCTGACAAAATGTTCGACAAGATTCCCTAGAGGCAGGGGCAATTGACCGGTTTGCCCTCGGCCATCGGAATGAATATCACAGTCTCGCGACGTGATAGGTTGTTTGTGTGATGACAGAAATACGCACTCCAAAAGATTAGGGACTCGTGTACGTCTCGTACATAACACTTACCCCCCCCCCCCTTCAGTCGCGACATCCTGACGCGCGTACAGATGTGGCCCGATGACGGCGGTAGTAGCCATTGATGAGGTGATCTACGTCTAGGAGGTTGTCGTAATGTTCCCGGCTGTTATGCACGGCGTCGTAGCCGTGCCACTTGACGAGATATTATGTTGTTTTGCCTCATCATCGATGTCAGAGGATGTCCTTGATGACGTACTCGGTGTCCTCGTCCTCTTGAACGAGAGTGGGGGAGGGACATCCCTACCAGGGAAGTTCTCTCTAGAGTATCGGTAGTGCTTGAGTCTTCTGATATGGAACATTGGATGATCTTGCATAGTGTCGGGGAACTTGAGTGGCGCAACCACATGGGTTTGCATGCGCTCAATTTCAAGCGGTCCTAACCATCGGGGTTTGAGCTTCAAATAATCGGCCATATAGAGTTTGATGGTTGTAGAGCTGAGAAGGACTCTGTCGCCAGATGCAAACGTCCTTGCTGCGATGTCGGTCAGCTGCTCGCTTCATCGCTGCTTCTGCCTTTGTGAGTGTTTGTCGTGTTTTCTCCCAGATGATGGTGAAGTATTGGCGTACAACGTCCAGTGCAAGAATGTTGTTGCGACTTTGTAGTCTGGCTGGTGTGGCTGGAAGTTTTCCATACACCACTTCAAACAGAGTTTTACTCGTTGTTGCAGAAACTACCGAATTACATGCGATTTCGGCGGTCAAGAGTTTTTGTGCCCAATCCGTTCCGTGAGGTTCAAATAGTGTTCGGAGAAGTTGCTCAAGCTGTTGGTTTGTCCGCTCGGTTTGATTGTTGGTTTGAGGATGGAACCGTTGAAAGTTGGATTATAGTGCCGTAGCGAGTCATCAGTTTGCGTCAAAAACGGCTGGTGAATCGAACGACTCTGCTCGCAGTGATGATTATTGGTACGGCGTGTAGCCGCACGATGGTTTTTAGAAACTGTAGTGTTGTTCCCTTGATGGTGACAGTGGTCGTCGGAATGAAGTGAGACATTTTGGAAAACATGTCCATGATCACGAGGATCGCATCATATTTGTCGAGTGTGACTGGTAATCTTAGGACGAAGTCCATGGAGATATCGACCCACGGTTCCGTTGGAATCGGGAGCCGTTGCAGAATTTCGAGTGGCCGCGTGCGACAGGATTTCCTTAGTTGACATGTGGCGCAAGTTTCGCAGAAGTCGGCCATGTCAGATTACATCTTGTCCCACTTGTAGTTTGTTGCCAGCTTTTTCAACGTCTTTTCCTCTCCGAATTGTCTACCTGTTCCTGTGTCGTGGAATTCTTCGAGCAACATACGGCGAAGTTCGTCGTTCGAGGGAATGACCACTTGGCGAGTGAATCGTCGCTGCCAATAGGGTGTGTCGAACCATGATTTCACCTTGTCGTATTCGTCGTGCTCGTCGTAGCATCGTGCGAATAACCGCACGAGACATGTGTCTCGCTACAGCTCTATCGTCGCCACTTAAGCCATTAAATTTGGGCGGCGGCTGAGTGTATCCGCTGAGTCGATTTTGCCTGGCCGGTACTCCATATCGTAGTCCAACCTGGATCCAAGGAACTCCAAACATCAGGTTTGACGTCGACTGAGATTTGGCTGTGTTATCAGATATTGTAATGCATGGTGGTCAGTGTGCACGATGCATCGGCAACACTCTAAGTAACACAGCCATGTCTTAAATGCGTACACAACCGCCAACATTTCATTCTCGTGTACAACGTAGTTGGGTTCCGGTCATTGCAATTTTCGAGTCATGTAGTAAACTAGTTGCTCGTCGTTGTCGTGGTCTTGAAAGAGGACTGCGCTGATGGCTTGGTCTGACGCATTTGTAGCCATGATGTAGTCGACCTTTGGATCGGCTAATCGTAGGGTTGGCGCCGAGGTTAGAGCGTTCCGAAAGCGGTGAACGCTTCTTGTTCGCTGTCTTCCCGTCACCATTTGTTTTCTTTTTAAGTGAGGTCAGAAAGAGGCGTTGACACCTGTTCGTAATCTCGTACCAATCACCGGTAGGAATTGTAGAAGCCGGGGAAAACTTGAATTTCTCGAACATTGGTCAACCACTGATTGCTGCCACTTTTTTGGATCCATGGTGATCCGCCCACCATTGATGACATGACCCAAAACTCAATCGAACGGCGACCAAAGTTGCACTTTGAGCGTTCTAAAATAAATTTCTCTCAGTGTAAAAATTTGAGGACTTTTCAAAGATGTCCATCGTACTCCTATGAGTGCGGCTGTACACTAGAATGTCATCGAGGTACACCACGGCAAAATCCTTGAGGTATGGGCACAAGATGTTCATTGTTGCCATAAACGTCACCGGGGCATTTGTTAGTCCGAAGGTCATTACTGTGAACTCGAGATACCCGTAACAAGTTCGGAACGTTGTTTTCTCAATGTCGGCGTCTGCTATGCGTATCTCATAATATCCGCTACGCAAGTCGATTTTGTTGAAAACTAAAGCCCCTCGGAGTTAGTCAAAAAAACTATCACCTCGAGGAAAAGGGTGGCGTTCTCTCGTTCAACACCCGATTGTCCACGCACATCTGCATCCCACCAGTTTTTTACAAACAGTACTGGTGCAGCATGTGGTGACATGGATGGTTGGATGAACCCTCTACTAAGCATCTCGTCGAGTTGCTTTTTTAGCTAGGTCAGCTTGTGATCACTCACACAATAGGACCCTTGAACTGAACGTCTATTGTCTGGCTTTGGATTGATGCGATGGTCAATGTCTGGTTGAGGGCGTAAGGTTCTCAGGAGTTAGTTGGAGAAGACGTTTGCAAACTTCTTGATGAGTGGTGCAAGCTCTTTGGGTACCATTGCAAACTTTGTTCATGCCGATGAGGCTGATGAGGCCGTTGATGAGTCAAATGCTGCCACTTTTACTTCTTCCATTGACTTGAGATGTACGAGCCATGCACGAGCTCCTCGTCGTATGTAGTACTTGGCCACGTTGAGCGGTAGTGGCTCCATAGGCTGTCGCATTTTAGCTTCGGTGGCTTCCTCTATTGCTTCCACCTCTGCTGCTTCCGATGTTGGCTTCAGTCCCATACGCAAAAGTTGTCGTTTGGCGTCATCGATTTCCATGTAAACGTCGATGCTGTTCCAAGCGACATGCAAATAGTGCAGGTACAAGAAAAATTTTCCGAGGATGAATTTGTGATCGATCATTGGACAAGACTTTCAGACTGTTACATCCTCTACATCTCCCACGTGTGGTCGTAGTGGTTCTCGGAGTCCCGTATTTGCAATCTTTCGTGGATGGGTTTTCCTTGAAACACCTTTGGTTTAGTCTGCAAACCCAATTTTCGAACCATATCAGTGCTCACAAAGCTGTGTGAAGCTCATCCATCCAATAGTAACAGTACCGTTCTGCGACTCTTGCATCCCCGAGGCTGGACTTTTCGTAGTATCGCCGGTTGGTTGTCCTTGTACCCCTCCTTGAGTTTCGCGATCTGAGAAACCCTATGCGGTGGTGTAGGCCGTTTATATGGGCAATCGTTTGGCGCAGACCGCTCCTCACGGACAAAAGGAGCACCTTTTACACTTGCCCTTTTTCAGTTCCTGACTCATTCTTCTGCGACTCCCCCCCCCCTTTGGCCTGCTACTTGCCCCAGCAATTGTGAGCGATATGCCCGACTTTTTTGCAAGTGTAGTAGGTTCTTGCATCTCTCTGGTCGATAGCGTCGACTTCCATCGGAGTCGAGGAGTCCAGTGATTGGTTCTTTTTGTTTACACGATGAATCTGGCTAAGAAGCCACCCGCCGTATGATTATTGAATCCGAGCATTCTAGTCGGCGTTGTCCATCCTTTTTGCTGTTGCAATTATTTGTAGTAAGTCGTTTTGGATGCAAAAAAATGGCAATCGATCTCCGCATATCTCTCCTGCGGCCGTTGTTGTCGTGGAAGCGGAGTTTGTCAGGGGCGATGTATACTCTAGTGATGATCTCGCAGAATCTCTGCATGTACTCTGCCACGTAGGACTACTGAAGAAGACGTTGAAGCTTGTATCGTGCGTTGGAATTTTCATTAATTCTTCCAAAGCATGCGAGTATGGGCACAAGTAGTCATTCCAGTCAGTTGGTGGCGTCAGCGCTTCTTGCCACTATTGGTTGATCTGCTCCAAGGGTAGAACGTCTACGGTCGGCGATATGAGATGGGCGCTGTTGGCCATTGATGATGCTCCGCCGGTCTCCTGCCATTGTTAGATGACCTTTAGTTCAGACCACCAACTTAACAGTGCGCCACGCAAAAGCACGGACGCGAGGTCAATTTTCTTCTAACCGTCGTCGACCCCAGCAGCGGTGAAGTACACCTCCAATCTCGTCAGCCACATCCAAATTGTCGGTCCTTTTGAGTTTGCGGGATCAAACGGTTCCGGTGGAGCCAGATGAATTCTGAGTTTGCTTGAGAGTTGGGAATTTCTCTCTCTGGGCATCGCTTCTTTTGTGCTTGCGTTGAGAAGAGCTTCCATCGCGATGTTGAGTTGTTGGAGCAGATGGTTGTTGATTCCTTTGAGTGCAGAGATCCGGTTTGCCAGTTCCTCGTTGATCTGCCCCTATCATCTAGTGTCACCTGTCCTCCTTACTGTCGTTATTGAGACTGTTGGTAGGGGCGGCTGGTTTATCGCCGTTGGGTCCGCAACCGGATTGGTCAACGAAGCCGTAAGGGCTGGTCTTGCTGTCGCATAGCTTGCCATGCAAGCATTTGCTGTCCCTTTAGGATTTGTGTGCATTGGCATGTTCTGCTCCTCCATTGCCAAAGTTGTCATCGAAGATCCGCTGCTGGTCGTTGGTTGCGCTTGCTCGGCTCACGTGGTAGCTGCAATGTCTGGGAAGGCTTGACGTGTGAGATGCGCTGACGGCTTGTGCGAGGTAGTCCTCCAGATGGGTAAACTAGTCAAGTGCCTCTCCAACACTGCTGCGCTCTGATACCAAGCGTTATTCCGAACGGAGGGTAGATGGTGAACGGGTAGAAGTTATGAGGCTGAACACGATTTAGGATTTGGAACACTTGAGCAATTTACAATTAGCGGTAAACTTAGTTCTATGACAAGATTCGAAATGATCAAACATATACATACAAGTAGCGAGTTACGAATGAGGCATAGTTGGGGTTGTTAGCTCGATTGTCGAGTGACACATGCGGAGGCGTGTCGTGAGTGGTCGGATTGAAGAAGGTCTGCCAAGAGATTCGGGGTCTTCAAGAATCGATGGTGAAAATGCAAGATGCATCTTTACAAATCTAGATTTGTCTTGGTGCGTCGAGAAGTTGACCAAAAGTTGTAATAATTGTGTCGTAGATTTACGAGAGTGGTCGAAGTCGTCGGAAGGTCCAGGAGGATTCACTGGAGTCGGGGACAGTTGGCTCGTTTGCCCTCGACTGTCCGAGTGAATATCGCGGTCTCGCGGCACGATGGCCCATTTGTGCAATAACATGAATGCTCACTCCGAAAGATTAGGGACTAGTGTACGTCTAGTACACTAGTGACATTTTGAAATGGTTGAACATATATATAAAAGTGTCGAGTTACGAATGAGTCGTAGTTGGGATCGTTGGGTTGATTGTCGAGCGACACGTGTGGATTCGCATTTTGAGTGGTCGGATTCGAGAAGTCCCACAGAGAAGCCAGGGTGCTTCGAGGATCAACTGTGAAGATGCAAGATGTTCCTTTATAAATCAAGTTATCTCTTGATGTGTTGAGAACTCCACCAAAATATCATGACACTTTTGTTGTAGATTCTTGTAAGTGGTCGAAGTTGTTAGAAAGCGCAAGAAGGTTCCCTGCAGGGTAAGGGCATGTGACCAAATTTCCCTTGAACATCGGGGCAAAAAATCGAGGTTTTGAGGGTAATTGTGTAATGACAGAAATTCCCACTTGGGAAGACTAGGGACTGGTGTATGTCTTGTAGGTAACACATCCCCCACTTTTAGCTGCGACTTTCCGATGCGCGTGCAAATATGGCCCGGCAATGGCAGTAATAACCGTCGATTAGGAGATCGACTTCTCCGAGGTTGTCGTAGGGTTCCCAACTGTTATGCGTGGCGTCATAGCCGTGCCACTTGAAAACATATTATGTTGTTTTTCCAAGTCGTTGATGGCCGAAGATGCCCTCGATGACGTATTCATTGTCCTCGTCCACTTGTACATGACGGAGGGGAGGGACATCCCTACCAGGGAAGTTCTCTCTAGGTTCTCGGTAGTGCTTAATTCTGGTGATAGGGAACACCGGATGAATGTGCATCGTGACCGGGAGTTTGAGTCGCGCGACCACAAGGGTTTGCCTGTGCTTGATCTCAAATGGTCCCAACCATCTGGGTTTGAGCTTTGTACAATTCGCTCCACATAGTTTAATTTTGGTCGAGCTCAGGAGAGTTTTGTTGTTGGCAGGAAAACCATCATCGATGCGATGTCGGTCAGCTACTTGTTTACTCGCCACTGTGTCCTTGCAAGAGTATGCCGTGTTTTGTCCAAGATGGTGGAGAAGTCGCGACGTTGGATGTCAGAATGATGCTCTGATTTTATAGTCCAGCTGATGTGGTGGGAAGTTTCCATTCACCACTTCAAACGGGGTTCTACCCTCTGCGGTGGAGATGGCATAAACATGTACGATTTTGGTAGTTGGGAGTTAGAGTGCTGAATCTTTTCCATGCGGTTCACTTGATGTTCATATAATTTGTTTGAGCATTTAATTGGTCCACTTGGTTTGGCGATCGGTTTAAGGGTGGAACGCTATTGAAAGCTGGATCCGACTACCGTGGCGATAATGAGGCTGCTGGAAACATAGTAGGACGAGGAGGGAAAGATCTAAGAGATGTCGTTAGTGATGCTGGTGCTGTTGGCGCTGCCCCACTAGGGACGACATGTCGACTCTGCCGACGCATCCTATGGACAACGAGAGAGCTTACAGGTGATTGAGGACACTAATCTTGTGGCCGTCCTATGCAAAGCGGACTGGTAGCAGGCGGTGTACAAAGCTGTGTTTCCAAGAGCGTGTCCAGCTAAAGGGTCGTAGTCCTCTCTTGGGTAGTATGTTGGACTCTAACGACAACGGCGAGACCACAACTCACGCTCCACCTGCTTGTCGTAGTATGCAACCTCCTCTTTGATGCGATAACGCTCAAGTGTTTCCGTCGGAGAGGTAGAGATCGGCCCCGTCAGGGGCAAAGAAGCTAGTGTGGCGGCAACGGCAAATGCGGCGACTGCTGTTGTTGGTGAGGGTCAGAACTGCTGAGCCGCGTGATTCAAGAGGAGTAGACTTGCGGAATGAGGAGAAGCAGAGCAACAGAGTTGCAGACTGTGAAGGACGTGGGGCTGCAAAGGAAGAGGGGCTACGAAGGAAGTAGGGCCGCAAAGCCACGGTGCTGCAAGAAGAGGAGTTGCGGAGCAGTAGAGTTGCTGGCTTCGAAGAAAACGGAGCAGCAAAGCCGTGAAGTTGTAGAGAATGCGGAGCTATGGGCTGTGAATCTACTGATCTGCGGAGCTATGGCTCCAAGGTTGCGGAGCTGTGGAGCTCTGAGGTCGTGAAGCTGTGGAGCTGTGAGGCCGTGGAGTTGCATGGCAATAGAGATACCGGCCGTGAAGGAAGCGAAGTTGTAGAGCCGCTGTGCTATGGGCATTCAGGGATGCGAGCTGCGGATCTGCGGATCTGCGAAGCTTTGGCTCTGAGACTGCGGAGGTGTGGAGCTATGAGGTTGAGGGGTTGCAGGGCAAGAGAGCTGTCGGCCATGAAGAAAGCAGGACAACAGAGCCGCGATGCTAATGAGAATGCGCAACAGCGGACTTCGGAACTTCAAATGTGGGAGCTATGGCTCCTAGGCTGCGGAGCTGTGAAACTGCGAGTCTGAGGAGTTGCGGGGCAGCAGAGCTGCCGGCCACAAAGAATGCAGGATAGCAGAGGCGCGGGTGCTGTGGAGACTGTGGAGCTGGGGACTGCGGACATGTGTTACTGCCGCGAGCCAAGAACAAAGTACCTTGGTTCTGTAATGGTACACTAGTACTGTGGAGAGGAGTTGTAGAGGTGTGGTGCAAGTGCGTGGGAGACGTTGCGACTGCAAGAATGCCACCGTGAATGTTGCTTGTGCCGCACTAGGTGAATGCATAGGATCAAAGGAGAGGAGGGGGCTTTCCCTCTTGTGCTGATACAAGTAGGTAGTGCTAACTGTTGGCTTAATCCATCTTGCATGCAAGAGAACACACTAGGCCATGGCTCCATGTGTGTGTGAATCTCTAATGTTAGATCAGAGAATGCTAATCACAACGTGCTGAAATTGGCAACTCTGCTCTCAGGCGCATCTGAACAAGATAGAGCTTGCGGCAATCCTGCACCTTCCTGAGACGCCAGAGATGCTTAGTCCACCATGTATGCGCCTTGAGCTTCATGTTGGTTTAGACACCTGCAGTGATGTTGTGTGTATATGGGCGGAGTCTAGAGGTCACTTGTGTGGCTTGCACGTACAAACAACACCACATAGAGTGGCAGCAACAGAACCGAGTAGAAGTACCACCCTGTCTTGTTACGACTCGTGGCACCAAAAAAAAAGGAAAGGAAACAGGATTCAACTAGTCCCATGCCCCCAGTTCTATAGATAAAGTGAACTGTGCCCTTCGTTTGAGGTTTAAATCAATTGTGCCCCCAGTTTGAACACTTTATGTCCAAGATGCCACAACTTTGTAGTTTAAGGACAGATTTCCACCAATTGCCTTAATTCTCGTGAAATGGAAAACAAAATTGGTAATGTACTCCCACTATTCGCCCGTCTCTATGGCCTGTTCAGAATGGAACCAAACAGGAGGTCGTCGCTCATGATCGAGCAATGACCCCCTCCTTTCTCTATTGTTTTCTTCTGAAAACCCTCTTGTTTGCCATCTAAATTGCAAAAAAACTCAACTTCCAATTTGGAGTTACAAATTTTATTCTTACCCAACCTGCAATCTCAATTCTACCTCACCCATTGGAGTACTTCCGTGTCTAGCGACTAATACTTGCAAGCATTGGGCGAGGTGGCGGCAGAGAGGCTTATGTTATCCTCATTTTATTTCCTCATATAGGGTTTTCATGGTTCGACATGTGATCTAGTGATTTTGAGCAGAATACAGGGCTGAGCTAAGTTTTTTGCGAGAAAACATTTCTTGTGATTAGTCTGCCGCGAGATGGATGTATCCCTGTTACTCAATTTATTGTGTAGCTCGCCCCTTCCCGTGGTCCAGAATGCAAGACGTTGTTGGAGGCAAGCGAGCCTGGGTCGAGATCAAAGGTGGAAAACACAAAGTGATACAAGACCGGGATTTTCTCAATTTCTGAACCCAAAATTAGATATCTTGTACCGGAACGGGAAAAACGAGATAAAAAAAATTCATCTCAATCTCGATACAAAAGCCCTAGAACTTGTTGTTATGTCAGTGTCTTGGCGACCTCTTAACTTGACGCCACTCACATGGAGGCAGGCTACAGTGGTCGACGACCATGTTGACAATCTCACCTTCACCTCGCACATTCCTATGTGCACACAAGAATTTTCTTGGTGGCCAGTTCACGGTGGTCAATTACTTGGCAACATCCACTTTTCTCTCTGTCAGTTTAGTTCTGTAGAGTGTGTTTTCCTGCTTCCGTTGCTTCTTTTGGTCTGCCATTCAGCCACCTGATTGAGCCGTATTGTTGCCGGGCTCTGTCTAGTTACTGTTTGGAAGTTGGTTGCTACTTTCTTCGACTTTCCCATAGACCAGCTGTCTTGCAGCTTGCACGTACGCTGGCCGTACCAAGAGCGGAGGGGATATCTCCCTCTCTCGCTCATTGTTCTAACCAACTCTTGTTCTTTCAACAAGGTCTTTGTCGTCTCTCCACTATTGTTAGCGCCGTTTGCTGCATTGTGTCCATAATGACCTACACTCTCACATACTATGTCGCTAAAGGGAGTCTCTATATTCCCTCATGGTATCATAGCTGTTGAGAGACTATACCCTTGCATTCCACCGTACAAAGTGCAGCGGCAGCTTCTTGCTGGGCTGGCCTTTGTGGAGGCTAGCATATCCTGTCAACGTGGCAGCCTTGAGCTCAGGACTCACACCACGTAGTTCTCTGGCAGTGCTGGAGGTGGAACGCTGCTGAATCCTTGTCACGGCTGCCATCTCAGCGGCAACGACCAACACGCACTCTGAGCCGTGGCAACAACGTCCTACCACAGGTTGTAATCACTCCATGGCGTGATTTGGGCCTCTTTGCCCATTCGTCAGAGATGGTTTCCACGTAAACCGTGACAGACACATACGTGCATTGTGGTGTTTCTGTTCTAGCTACTCCCTAAACGACAAGCAGATTCTTTCCATGTCATCATACAGCAACGACACCACCTACTCTCTCACACCCTCTTACTTTGCACTCAAGCTTGTGCACTCCCATCATATTGTGCAATGGCACCAGTAGAAGTAGTCGGAGGTGCCTTTGAGCGTCTCTCTGGCCAACGGTGGTTGCAGTAGCTACCGCAGCAGCCGTTGCTGCAGCCTGGCCAACGCCAGCAGGAGCAACGTCTGTAGCGACAACTGTTGCACAACCTCCGCAACATCAGCAGAAAAACTCTTGCAGCCGCAACAGGAGCGGTAGTAGTACTTGTAGAAGCAGTCGCCGCGGCAGTATTGAAGCAGCAGCGCCTTGGCATTTTGCGACAAGTACCAGCAATTCAACAGCAGTGCTGCAGCATTCCATGCAAACCACTAAAACAATGGCTATCGTAGCAGCAGTCACCACAGCAGGGCTGCATCTACAGTTTTCAGGAAGCTGCAGTGCAACTTCCTTGCGAGCACAGCTCTCTCCCACACTCTCTCTCCCTCGTCGCACTATGTCGCATTGGCTGACAGGCTCATTGGTCAACGAGCCCGTCAACCGACAAGCTCATTGACCAAGAGAACCCTTGCTCTCGCTCCACGACAGTAAGCTCCCTGTTTTCAAGGCAACAAAATAAGTGTCCGGAATTTACCCGGGCCCACCTACTCGGTAGCCCCTATCGGGGGCTACCTCTGTTGATTTCACCCTTGTCCTCACTTGGCTACTTTGCTCTGGTTTTTTCAGGCGTTTTTTTTCTTTTCTTTTCTTTTACCTTTCACATTGGCCCATTCTTTCACTTCGCTTTCATCTTTCTGGGTCCAGACCCGGATGTTCGGGGGTTTGTCCCAAATTCTCGGGAGACCAACAAGCGTAGGACTCAACCCAGACATATAGAGACCTACCACCTCGTCATAGGCCAACCGAGGGTTTTTCTGTGGGTTTTACACTCATTCCATGCTCTGGTCATGATCTACGTACTTGCTCGAGCCCTTCAGGTCCCCGGGTCCTTAGGGTCTCACCCAAATACCCCGACAAACTCTTCTGCCACCCACATTGTAATCTGGACACCTGGGCATTTTCGTCATGCCCTTAGCTCACTCTTCCCTTTTTGTTTCTTCGTTCTCTTCTACTCCCCCCTTGTGTTTTCTCACAGTTGACCTCTTTCAGCCAAGACCTATGTGCTTGGGGATTTTTCCTAGCATCGTGGGAGGCCATTCTTAGGCTCTCCCGTTAATCCTCCTTTCTTTCGCTCTCTGAGTTTCCCGTTCTTGTGAGCATGGAATTGTCAGTGATGCCTCCACCCGGGTTGGCATGGACACCACCTTACTGGGTTCCATCGTTCTATGAGAGACCCTCGCCTTTCTACACAGCTCCTCCATGGCTTCATGCTCCTACTCCCCAGGCATTCACTTCCTCTCCTTCTTCATCCACCTCTGGGTCCGGCACTCTGGACATGAGGTCTTCCTTGGATCCACAAAGGGGCTCCCCACTTTCATCTCAAGGTATATCATTCCCTTCGTGGCACTTGAAATTACCACCAATGGATCCGCGCACAACATCACCTCATCCGCATTGGTCTCCTAAGCCTCGACCTCTCGCTGCCTCCTACGATGTGAGCCTGGCTGCTGGGTCTAGAGGTCAGCACTGTGAGTCGGATTGTTTCCTTTGGGGAGCATCGCTGGGTAGTTTTGTTGGTGGTGGTGCATGGGTTGAGGATTGGCAGCATGTCTTGTACCCCTGTCACTTAGCAACTTCCTCTGTTATGGGAGCCCCAGGTCGAGGCGGTAACCACGTCATCATGATGAATTTAGATGTATTTTTTTATGATCAAATTGTATTCTAAGTGAAAAACTGTGTGAAATAGACCCAATAACTGGGTCATTTGGTGCAGGGACGAGAAAGATACGGCCGTGCAAAGGTGGGAGGCACACCTCCAAAAGACAAGAGACGTACCCGTTCGACCTCGAGCACGACAGAGCAACTTTCTCCCCCACTGCAACCAAAGCGCCCCTAGATGGACACTTAGCTAATAAGGCAAGGTTCATTCGGATCCATGGGAACTTTGGGATGGCGGCTGGAGCTGCATTTGCAAGCAAGGGCGCTTCGGGCAGCCATGACCTCTGTAGGCGGTGCTGCCAGTGGCAGTCATGCGTGGAGCATTCAAACGGCCATAACTCAGCAATTTCTCCATGGATTGAGGCGTTCTTTGGTGCGTTGGAAATCTTGCAGGGCGTATTACATGATGCATGTGTTTTTCACATAACTGCACCTTGGTGGATGGCTTGGAGCGCCGAGAAGCTCTCGACTGACTCATAGGGACTAGTACATAAGGAAGCATGGGGGTTTTTCTAGACATGCCAATCTTACCCAGAGACTCTGTACATTGCCTTGTACTAATCTATCAAGTCTAAAGGATTCATTCCTTGCCCAAATCTCCTTGTGTTCCAAGTATTGTCTCGCACACGTTCATTCGAACCTACAAGTCTTCTGCAGCGCACCTTGGTGCAAATGCAGCCGGGAGAGTCGCACGACGGGGACCTCAATCACTAGCAGTGGTCTTGCTTCTAGGAGAGGGTCGTGCGACATCTCAAGGGTTGGCCCACACACCAAGGAGTCAAAAGTTGAGAGGTTCATCCCAAGGGCTCGGCGTGTGACCGTCACGCCGGGCGTCCCTCTGTTCACATTTGGTATCATAGCACATGGGCGTTCGCTTCGTTTTGTACGGTCCCAAGGGAGGCAGCAGACGTGCCACAACTGCGTTTGGCCAGAATTTTTTTGTAACGACCAAAAACATGGCAGCCGCGGTATACAACCAGGCCTACCTCATGGAGGAGATCCGGGGTGCTCTCAACAAGTTGCGTCAAGAGAACCAGCAGTTGCGTGCAGAGGTTGAGGCGAGGTACGTCGGCCAAGGGAGCAATGCGTTGGGGGGTGTCACATATCCATCCTCACCTGCCTTCCGACGGCCCAAGCCGAAGGAGCCGGAGTTCTACACCGGCAAGGGCAGTGCGCGTGAGTGGCTCTTCATGGTGAACTTGTACTTCACGGCGTTGGGCGTTCCCATGGGAGAAGATGCCATGAGACTGGAGTATGCGCCTACGCTACTCTGGGGAGTGGCGTTGCAGTGGTGGTTGGCATTGTGCCGGCAGAATGCCGCTAGGTTGTTGTATGGGTTAGGGGCTGGGCAACGGCTTCAACCACTACTGACACTACCGTTGGGGGGGGGAGTGGAGCTCGGTGTGCTGGCATTGACGGAGAAGCCAGAGATGTGGGAGCAGTTTGAGACGATGCTCCAGGCACGTTTCAACCTCCTCAACGGCATCCAAGTCGCACATGACAAGATGAAGCACGTCAAGCAAGGCGGATCGGTCCAAAACTACATTACACCGTTCATGGCTTTGGCGGTGTAGATCGACAACCTCTCGGATGTGGAGGCGTACAATCGCTACCATGACAGCCTGAAGCCGCACGTCCAATGTGAAATTGCCGTGCTCAGGTTGCGGACCTTTGCGGAGTTGGTCTCTTCGGTAGAGCGCATTAATGCGGTAAGCTACAATGCATGCCGGACTAGCTATGCAACACAACCACGAGTGGAGCAGCCGGGTCAGGCTGTGCCCATGGAGGTGGATGCAATCCAAGCTGAGCAGCGGGATGCGGGTGGGCAGCAGGGACCGAGAGGCAAGTGCTATGCTTGTGGCGAGGAGGGACATCGCAAGCGGGACTGCCCCAAGCGCAAGGCTTAGCAGGGAAACGGGCAGCAATAATGAGGACGGGACGACATACTGCTGTAAGTATTTCATCCGCAAAGGATAGCACCAGGCCTGAAAGGCCTTTGCCGATTAAGGAGCTGCCTCAAGTGTTGTTGTGGAATGAAGGTGAGACCCGGAAGTTTCTAGGAATCATCCTTGAGCTAGTTCTTGAGATTCTGGAGAGGAGTTTCAAGGTTCGGAGGAAGCTACACTTTCTGCTGGACGGCGGCGCGACCCATACCTTCTTCAACGACAAGTTGGCGACAAGTTTGGGGCTTGCATGGCAGCCAGGGACGTCAGCCAAGACACGGCAGGTGTCCGGAGAGGTGAAGTGCGGCAGGCCTCTCGTCAAGCACAAGGTCCATATGGGTAAGTTGGTGTGAGACATGGAGGTCCACACATTCCCTATGAATGATTGCCACTGCTTGATTGGTCGGGAATGGTTGCACGCCTAGAATCTGGAGGTGGATTGGAGGTACAATCGTGTGGTCGTGAAGGCGGACGGGAAGAATCTCACTTTTCCATTGTGGCGGAGTGAGGGGAAGGACTCGGACATGGCGAAAGCAGGGAGGCAGCTGCGCATCATCAACTTGCAGTAGTTGAAGGGGTGCGAGTGCAAGGGTGGCCAGTTTTGCTTAGCCTGGGTGCGTCCACAACAAGCAGCAGAGCAGAAGATTGGAGCGGTTGAAGCAGCGGAGGGGCAGCCGGTCGAAGGCGCGGGAGCTTCACAATTTCCTCTTGGTGTTGGGGAGGTGCTCAAGGAGTTCAGGGACATTTTTCCGGAGGAGTTGCCAAAGGGGCTGCCGCAGCGGTGCAACATCAACCATAGAATCGAGGTCGTACCCGGATTGTCACCAATAGTGTGGTCTCACAACCGCATGCGCAGCACAAAGCATGCGGGGCTCAAGAAGTAGTTGGGGAAGTTGGTGGACCATGGCTTCATTCGGCAGTCGGTGTCTCCATACGAGGCGCTGGTGCTGTTCGTCAAGAAGAAGTCAGGAGAGTTGTTGATGTGCGTTGACTACCGGGAACTCAACAACATCACAGTGAAAAACCGCTACCCGTTGCCACGGGCCGAGGAGTTGTTTGACCAGCTGCGACACGCACGCGTCATAAGCAAACTGGACCTGAGGTCGGGGTACGACCAAATCCGCCTAGCGGAGGAGGATGTGGAAAAGACCGTGTTTCAGATGCGCTATGGACTCTTTGGGTATCTCGTGATGCCCTTCGTGCGAACAAATGCTCCTGTCACGTTCATGGCATTGATGAACCGGGTGTTCCATCCCTACTTGGACCAGTTCGTGGTTGTCTTCCTCGACGACATCCTTGTATACTCTCGGATGATGGAGGAGTACCACGAAAACCTGTGGACAGTGATGGAAGTATTGAGAAAGGAGCAATTGTTTGACAAGCTCAGCAAGTGCAAATTTGCCAAGCAGGATGTGGAGTTCCTCGCGCACATGGTCAGGGGGAAGGGAATCCCCATGGACCCAAAAAAGGTGGAAACAGTGAGGGAGTGGCCAGAGCCGGCATGCGTGCGAGACGTCTAGGTTTTCTTGGATTTTACAAACTACTACCGAAGTTTCATCCGGGGGCATGTGGCAATGGGAGCACCCTTGACAGACTTGCTCAAGAAGGGGTACCAGATGGGAGTTGGGTGCAAAGGAGGGGCAACCCTCAATGCAATGAAGGCTGCCATGTGTCAAGCACCGGTGTTGGTGCATCCAGACACAAGCAAGGAGTTTGCGTTGGCGATAGACGCAAGAAACTATACGATTGGTGGGGTGCTGATACAGGACCAAGGGAAGGGGTTGCAGCCCATTGCGTACTAATCCAAGAAGCTGAAAGAGGCTGAGCTCAACTACCCAATCCACGAGAAGGAGATGCTCGTGGTGGTCCAGGCCTTCAAGTAGTGGAGGTGCTTCCTTGAGGCACGACGGTGTGTGGTGCACATGGAGCACTACGCTCTCAAGTACCTCAAGTCATAGCCGAGCCTGACTCATCGTCAATCACGATGGATGGAGCTACTGGAGGGCGGCTTCGTCTACGAGATCCAGTACAAACAATGGAGGATCAACCTTGCGGATCCGCTTTTGCGTTGCCCAGACTTGGGTGTGCATGCGATTATGATGCTGGCGGGATCTCCGATTATCTACAGCTTGTTTGCTCATGGGTATGCAGAGGACAAGGAATTTGCCGGGAGTACGGTGCAGGGGTGCAAATAGGATGGCCAGTATTGGCGGCGTGAGAAGGGGAACTAGATTGTGGTACTGCAAAGTGCGTCATTGCGACATGCTTTGTTGGAGGAGGCGCACAACTCGCACTTTAGTGGTCATTTTGGCCACAACAAGACCTTCAAGACGCTCACGCGCCAATATTGGTGGGCAGCGATGGGAGCGGATTGCAAGGAGTGCGTGAGCAGCTATGACACGTGCCAAAGAATCAAGTTGCGGAGGGTGCGGGTGCCAAGAGAGTTGCAGCCGCTACCGGTACCGAAACGTCCGTGGATGGAAATCTCACTTGACTTTGTGGGGGGTCTTCCACGGAACGCAACGGGCAACACCATTGTGCTGGTGGTAGTGGACCGGTTCAGGAAAATGGTGCACTTTATTCCACGTGTGGAGAAGATCACGGCAGCAGAGATGGCTCAAATCCTCTTACAACACGTCGTCAAACTTCACAGGGTGCCGAAGTGCATGGTCTTGGACCGTGACCCGAGCTTTTCCTCCCGGTTTGGGGACGAGCTCTTCAAGAAGCTGGGCACCCGTGTGAGTCTTTCATCGGCCTACCAATCCCAAACGGATGGTCAAACTGAGTGAACCAAACAGACCATGGAGGAGCTGTTGCGGGGAATCTTGGATCCGGATGGTGAGGGATGGGAATACAAGCTCCCGGTGGCTGAGTTTGCCTACAACTCAGCAGTGCATGCCTCTACTGGATGGTCTTCCTCTGAGGTAGTGTATGGGGTACAGCCTTCATGTCCCTCAGACATGGCAACGGGATCGGATCTACCCGTTGTATAACAGTTTACAAGTGACTTAACGGAGGTGCGGTGCGGTATACGAGATGCACTCCACAAGACGTAGCAGCAGATGAAGCGGCAAGCGGAAAAGCATCAGACAGCCGAGGAGTTCTCAGTAGGAGGAAAGGTACTCCTAAACTCGCAAAACCTGCAGCTGGCGGGGGTAGGCAGAGAGAAGCTCAAGCCTTGGTGGGTGGGACCTTTTCCAGTCAAGGAGAAGCGGTTCACGGTGAGCTACGATTTGGAGCTGCCGGACAACTACGGGATCCATCCCGTGTTCCACGCTTCTCTTCTCAAGGCCTACAAGGAGCCGGATGCGCAGTTCGCGGCACGGCGAGAGGCTCATCCACCGGTCTTGGTGGAGGCTGAAGAGGAATACGTGGTGGAGAAGATTCTTGGGCACCGTTGGCGCAGAAGTGGGTGGTAGTACCTGGTGCAATGGCTCAGCTGTGGGCCTGAGCATAACTGCTGGATCCCCGAAGCCAATTTCCACAGTGGCAGTGCTGTCCATGGTCCTCTGAGCGTACCAGGAGCGCGTACATGATGGTGTGCCCTCGGAGGGAGGGGTGACGTTATGGGAGCCGCCGGTCGAGGCAGTAATCACGTCATCATGATGACCTCAGATGCATGTTTTGATGCTCCCAATGTATTCTACTTGAAAAACCGTGTGAATTCAACCTAAGAACTGGGTCATTCATTGCAGGGACAAGAACGATACAGCCCTGCAAAGGTGGGAGGCGCACCTCCAAAATACAGGAGACGTACCGGTTCGATCTCAAACATGGCAGAACGACTTTCTCGCCCACTGCAGCCAAAGCAGCCCTCGATAGATGCTTAGCTAATGAGGCAAGGTTTATTGGTGTCCGTGGGTGCTTTAGGATGGCGGCTGGAGCTGCATTTGCAAGCAAGGGCGCTTCGGGCGGCCATGACCTCCGCAGGCAGTGCTCCCAGTGGCAGTCATGCATGGAGCATTCAAACGGTCATAAGTCAACCGTTTCTCCATGGATTGAGGCGTTCTTTGGTGCGTTGGAAAGCTTGTGGAAAGTATTACATGATTTCATGTGTTATTTGGATGAGTGCACCTTGGTAGAGGGCTTCAGAGCGCCGAGGAGCTTTTGGTTGACTCATAGGGGCTAGTATATAAGGAAGCCAGGGCATTGTTCTAGGCATGCCAATCTTGTTTAGAGACTCTGTACTTTGCCTTGTACTGATCTATCATGTCTAAAGGATTCATTCCTTTCCCAACTGTCCTTGTGTTCCAAGTACTGCCTTGCACACGTCCATTTGATCCTACAATTCTTCCGCAGCGCACCTTGGTGCAAATGCCGCCTGGAGAGTCGCACGGCGGGAACCTCGGTCACTAGCTGCGGTCTTGCTTCTAGGAGAGGGTCGTGCAACATCTCAAGGGTTGGTACACACACCAAGGGGTCAAGGGTTGGGAGGTTTATCCCAAGGGCTCGGCGTGTGACCGTCATGTTGGGCGCCCCGTGGTTCACATTCTCTTAGCACATGCCATTCTCAGCTAGGTTCACGGGCAGTGTTACCGCATGTCACATCACGTCACCTACATGCGTTTCACGTGGGTTTTGGATTATTGGCTCTCAAGCCACTCATCATATGAGATCATTGCCTCTTGCATTCGTGTTGTTGAGGCCTGTCGGTGACATTCAGTTTGTTCATACTAGATCAAGACAGATGCGGCAAGTCCAGGGTGTTGGCATCGTGCATTTTGTTGGCCTTGCCCGAGATCTTTTCTTGCCTGATGTGTTGTTTGTTTATGCCCTCGAGACCAGTCTACTGCCTGTCACCACCCTTGATGATCTGGGTATGGATTTCGTCGCATCTCGTGGAGTTGGCACTATCTCTCTTGAGTCCTCTGGACGCATTGTTCTATGTGGTCTCCGGTGTGACAAGCTGTATCGTGTTCTGTTGTTTGCACCCACTCTGACCATGGCCGCATCTGCTCATGTCCATGTTGCTCCCTCACTCTCTCTTGAGCATACTTGCCTGCTACATCGACACCTCTGCCATGTGCACACCGCCGTCATACGTAGCTTGCTTCGTCATCAGCCTGCTGTTGGCGTGAATGCTGCCACCTTCTCTGCACCCTACACTGTTGATTTCTTTGACTGCACGCAAGGCAAAATGCACCGTGCCCCATTCCCCGTGTCTGAGTCGCACAACGATGAACCGCTCGCCCTTGTCCATGCTGAAGTGATGGGATCCTTTCCGGTTGAGTTTCTCGATGGTGGTCATTACGTCCTCTATCTCACTGATGACTACTCCCATTTTTGTTAGACTTACTCACTCCGCTTGAAGAGTGACATTGGGCGTACCATTGAGTCATGGCTCGTCCAAGCAAAGTGTACATGTCAACACAAACTGGAGGTGTTTCCCTCCGATCGTGGTGGTGAATTCATTGGTTCAACACTTCATTTTCTCACATCCCTTGGTGTCCGTTTTGATTCATCTACTCCATATACCCCACAACAAAATGGTGTCTCTGAACATTGGATCTGCACCCTGGCTGATGGTGTCCGCACGATGTTGCTTGAGTCTGGTCTCTCTGAAGCCTTTACTTATGAGGCCATGAAGTGCATGACATGGGTTTAGAACCGGGTTCCTCATGACCCGCTTCCACACCATGCCAGACCAGACGAGCGCTGGTATGGTCGTCGTGTTGACTTGTGTCTTGCTCGTGTCTGGGGGAGCGTTGCCTGCGTCCGGCTTCCTGAGGACCAACGTGATGGGAAGCTCTCCCGCCGTGGCTGTTTTCTTTGGTTCCTTGGTATCCCTCCGCAATCCATAGCCTGGCGCTTCTCCGATGCTGATTGTGTGCGCATCATTGAGTCTGATGATGCTCTGTTTTTTTAAGAAAGTCACAACATTGTCCACCGCGTCTCTTTCCTTGCACCCGTCTCTCGCATACATGGAAGCTTGTGAACTGGATGGCCTGAGGGCAATGTCTCCCCTCCGACTGTGTCTCCCACCTATGTTCCATCGCCTCTGCATTCTGCACCCGCAAGTGTACCATTGTCTACATCCTCATCAAACCCGGCGGTTGCGTCCTCTCTCCCCATCTCACCTTTTTTTCCGTCCTTGCCCGAGTCATTGTCAACATCTACATCCTTGTCGACATCTCTCTCCTTGCTTGCAGCGTCGCCTCTCACCACATCACCCACTGTCATGTCACCTGCTGTCGTGTCTACACTGTCATCGTCATCTTCTCCAACAGTGTCATAGGTGTCCTTGCCATTCCCACCACCTCTCACTTTTCTACCATCTATTGCTCCTGTACGAATTGTCTTGACTACGGATCCAGTTGCACCCTTGCCCTCTTCTGACCCTCCTCCCTTCAACCGGACTCCGGGTGGATGGCTCTGGCCTTTGCCGTTGCGCTCTCATGCTGCTCCTTCTGTCGGTCGCTCTGGTCCATCGCACCCTGTCAGCCCTTCTCTTCCATCTCATGGGCCTTATCATCCTGACACGGGTCTCGATGCACTTGGGCTGTCAGCCACTTTTGTGCATCCGAACTCTGCAGTTGGCTACTCTCTGATCTCGACTGAGGTTTCTCGTGCGGTTGCGGTCGCTGAGTTTGGTTGTGTCTCAAGCCTTGCATCTATCGCCAGTGCCCTAACCTCTCGTGGTTCCACGACACTCCCACTTGATCCGGACAGAGTATGCTAGGCGCGTTCTTTTCTTGATGCTGCTCTCAGGGAGCAGACTATGCGTGAGGAGCTCGATGCTATCACATCGCATGGCGTATACGAGCTCGTGGATCTTCCACCTGGTCGCAAGGTTAAAGCAGTACGTTGGGTGTACAAGCGCAAGTGCAAGCCAGATGGCGCCATTGAACTCTACAAGGCTCGCTTGATGGCCAATGGATTCTTTCAAGTGCCGGGCGTGGACTTCGATGCCACTTTTGCCTCTGTGGGAAAGTACACCACCGCCAAAGCACTCCTGAGCCAGGTGGCCTAGCATGACTAGGAACTGCACCAAATGGATGTCAGTAATGCATTCTTGTACAGTCGTCTCGATGAGGATATCTACCTTGCTCAGCCGCTGGCTTTGACGATGGTTTCCGCCGCGTTTGGCGCCTTCGCAAGGCGTTGTACGGGCTCAAGAAATTTCCTTGGTGCAATAACCTCAAGATCTCTTCCACCCTTGAGTGCGGTGGCTACTATTGCAGTTCAATTGATCTTGCTCTCTTTGTTAGTGCACCTACGGCACCATTCCTCACCGTCCTGGTCTATGTGGACTATCTCCTCATCGCCTCACCATATCCACAGGTTGTCCAAGCTGTGAAGGATCTTCTCTAATATGCATACAAGATGAAGGATCTTGGCCTTGCCCGCGTCTTCTTGGGCATGGAGATTGAGCATGACCGTCATCATCGCATGCTCACCGTGCACCATGCTAGGTACGTCCGCACTCTAGGGGAGCGGTTCGTCCACCTCCTGGCCACTGTTCCTCATGCGTCCTTGCCTCTGATGCCTACTGGATAGAGACTTTTGAAGACCGCTGACCATGTGCCGTTGGGGGAGTTGGTGGACATAACGACCTACCTCCAGGTCATTGGGTCTCTATTTTTTTGGCACTACCACACGTGTTGATATTGCATTTTCCATCAACTTCTTGTCCTTGTTCTCCGAGTGCCCACGTCGCCTCCACCTCGAGGCAGTGTTTCGTGTCGTCCGCTACATTGTCTTCATACCGTGTCTCGGCTTGTGTTTTCACGCCCAGCCCTTTGTTGTAGTTGATGGATAGACAGACAGCGATTGGGCTCAGGATCGTGACGCGCACAACCGATCGGGAAACATCTTCCTCATCGGCGGTATCGCGGTCTCTTGGAAGAGTGGTAAGCAAGGATGCGTCGCGCGCAGGTCAAGTGAGGTCCCGGAAGTTGCTCTGGGTGCCGGTGTCTGTGAGAGCATTTGGTTGTGTCGTCTCATACAGCAACTGTGCCAACCCATCCGTTGCATCATTATTCGTTGCGACAATGGAAGCACTTGTGACATTGCTTAGCGCGATGGCATGCATCACACTCGCACAAAGCGCATCAACATCAAACATCACTTTGTCCGTGAACACATCGCGTATGGTGATGTGCCCCTGATTGGAGTTGACACGCGTCAGCAAGGTGTTGACTTTCTCACCAAGGCGCTCTGCAGTGGGAAGTTCAAGGTAGTTGTGCATGCAGTTGGTCTCCAGTCTCTCCGTGCCCATCCCGGTTCATGTGTCTCCGTCTCACCTACTCTCTCACCCTGTTTCTACCCCGTGGTGTCTGTTCGTATGCTTTTGTGGCTCCTTGCTCCTGCTTGTGGCTCGTTGTTGCCTGTGTGTACCCATTCTGCGCTTATGGCGTTTGGTGTCTACTGGTCATTTGGGGGGGGGGGGGGGGG
>SZWC01001183.1:127729-163791 GCA_023375785.1 Penium margaritaceum | reverse complement strand
ATGGTGTTGAACGCCATGAGTTGGCCCGGTCCATTTTTCCCCAGGGCCCTGTACAGCCGCATCGCTCGTCGCCAGTAATCAGCTGGCGCCTCATGTCCACCCTGACGAAGGGAGTTGAAGTCTGACAGCCGCTGTGATGTTGTCGCCATGGTAGCACCTTCGAAAAGTGTGGTCGCCAGCTTCCATGCCTCGAGCGGGTCAGCTCCAGCTCCGGTGCGAGGATCACCAAGGAAGGGTTCGAAGTCGAGGGTGTACTCCTCCGGGACAGCCTTCAAGAGACCGTAGGCAGCGCGGGCGGCGGTTGCTGCCTGCAAGGGGTCTGTGGTCTGGTATTGGATGGTGTAGTACGGGTACACCCCTTCACTGACTGCCCACATACGGAACCGCGGCTCCCACGTGGCGTAGCTGTCCTCCTGTCGGTAGGCTGGGGGTTCGGTCTCAAACCATTTGGGTGGCTTCGTCGTAGGCAAAGCCGCCGGGACAACCTGCACTGGCGACGGAGACGGGGGNTCGCTGATTGATACTCCCTTACGCCCTGAGCGAGTTCGACGCCGCTTTTCCAACTGTGCGAGGCGCAGGCGTAACATGCCTTCCTCATCGCTTGCATCTGAGTCCGACTCGGGTAGCTGGTCGGACGGTTCAGCATCGAATGCTCCTAGAGCTGCATTGACGTCAGCGGCAACGACACTCTCGACAGTCATCTTGCCCTTGCGCACTGCGTTGCGGAGTAGCTGCTGTTGCTGCTCCTGTTGTTGCTGCTGCTGCTGCTGTTGCTGCTGCTGCTGCTGCTGCTGCTGCTGCTGCTGTTGTGGCTGGCCTGCATCTCGAAACAGCTTGAACAGATCTGCCAATTGTTTGGCCGTCTGTTCAGCCTGCTGAGCCTGCTGCTCACGCAATTCGCGCAGGCCACGTGCCAGCGAGTTTGGACTAGACGGGGATTCGTCCCGCGCCACGATTGGTGTGTCGTCAACCACGCCGGAGGTGACAGCGCCAGCATTTGCAGTGGAGCTGGTACTGCCGACTCCGGNAGGTGCGTCCTTAGGCATGTGGTCTGGTGGAGTGCCACCGGCCTTTTTCAGCCTGGAACCCACCAATGTGCCCCCCTACGCTGCCGAGAAAATTCCGGCAGCGTTTCCCCCGCCCCAGTGGGCGTGGAAAATCTGGGAGAGGCCTATTTCAGCCTGGAAATTGTCGCTGGACCCCTCCCACGCTGCCGAAAAAATTCCGGCAGCGTTTCCCCTGCCCCAGTGGGCGTGGGAAATCTGGGAGGGGCTGTTTGGAACCACCGTTGTACCTGAACCACCCCCACCCAGCCCAAGAGTAGAGGGGAACCCAGCCAGCAGGGGGAAGGGAAGACCAGGGAGTGAAGCTGACGGCGGAGTACCGTTGTCACTGCCGTCGCTGCTGCTCTACGCTGTAGGTGCTGTGTGACCTCTCTGGCAACTGCTGCCTACTCACGCGGCATACGGCTGCCGCAGCTGCTCGCTGTTGCCTGCTGCCGTGGCTGCAGTTGCTGCTCCAGGCAGCTGCCGCCGATCCTGCGGCTCCGCAGCTGCCACTGCGGGTGTGCAGTGGCGGCTGTGGCTGCGGCTGGTAGCTGCGGCTGCAGCCCAATGCAGCAGCTGCTGGCTGCAGCTGCCGCTCGCTGCTGCCCGCCGTAGCTGCAACGGCTGCTGCTCCGTGCAGCTGCCGTGTATGCTGCAGCCGCGCAGCCGTCACTGCGGCCGCTGCTCACTGCTGCTGCTGCAGTTGCTGGCGGCCACCGCCGCCCCGCTGCTGTGCTGTTTGCTGGTGCAGCCGCTGCTCCGCGCAGCCGCCTCTGCGACTGCTGCTTCTGCTCGGCTGCCGCTGCCGCTGCTGCTCCGCGCAGCTGCTGGTCGGCTCAGCCGTTGCTGCGGCTGCTGGNCGAAGTTCAAACATGCACTGGTGCCAAAGTCGACCGTGTTTGACCAAGGTCTGTGCGCTCTAGGAGAGAAGACCAGCACGCGTGACGCCAGCTGGAGTGCAACCTGTGGCTGCTCGGCGGGCTCGCGTTTGCTCCCCCAGGCTTCCGGAACCTCCGCCTCATCAGGAGTCTGCATGGCAAAGGACATGAGCCGAGAGGTCACATTACGTACATAACATCAGATGTTACATAACAAACGTTAAAAAGAGTACCTAATATTTAGGATTAGGCATTTCTTTCAATACAAAAACAGCCCATTACGTCGCAAAATAGCGATATGAATATCGATGGCAAATCGGCCAACTGCTCCGCCCTCAGTGAACCTTCTCAAATCTTCCAACAATTTGGACCACTCTCACGGACCTACGACAGAATTTTCACGACCTTTTGATCGAATTTTCGGCGCAACGAGACGAATCTACATTTATAAAGATGCATCTTCCATCTTCACCATCAATACTTGAAGACCCCCAACTTCTTGGCGGACCTTCTCGAATCCAAAAACTCACGACGCGACTCCAAAAACATCGCTTGACAATCGACCCAACGACTACGACCATACCTCATTCGTTACTCGACACTTGTACACACACACACACACACACACACACACACACACACACACACACACACACACACACACACACACACACACACACACACACACACACACACACACATATATATATATATGTTCGATCATTTCAACACTTGTCATCGAAGTACACTCACTCCTAATTACAAATTGCTCAAGTGTCCCAAATTTTGAATCGTGTTCTGCCTCGCAACTTCTACTTCACCATCTATGCAATGCTTGGCACAACACTTGGCAGTGATGCTGGAGAGGCATCCAACTACTTTACCCATCTCGAGGACTACCTCACACAAGCCGCCAGCGCATCTCGTACCTCAAGACTTTGCAAACTTCGCGACTATGACATAAGGCGAGCGAGCGCAATCGACGACTAGCAGCGAGTCTCCGGCGACAACTTGGGCGATAGAGGAGCAGAACATGCCAATGCACGCGAATCCTAAAGCGACAGCGAATGCTGATGTGGCAGGCTATGCGGCAGCTGGATTAGCCCCTCCAGCCTCAACGACCAATCAGATTACGGAACCAACAGCGACAAACCAGCCGCCCCTACCAGCAGCCTCGGCGACGACAGAAGGGACTACAGGTGACACAAGACGACAGGCGCGGATCAACGAGGAACTGGCAAACCGGATCTCCGCGCTCGAGGGGATCAGCAACCACCTGCTCCAACAACTCAGCGTCGCGATGGAGGGCCTTCGCAATGCAAGCGCATGTGAAGTAGTGCCCGGCGAGAGAAATTCCCAACTCTCGAGCGAACCCAAAATTCGTCTAGCTCTACCAGATCCGTTCAATTGTACAAAATAAAAAAGGACCAACAGTTAGGATGTGGCTGATGAGTTTGGAGGTGTACTTCACTACTGCAAGGGTCAACAAAAATAATTGACCTCGCGGCCGCGCTTTTACGTGTCATGGTGCTAAGTTGTTGGTCCGACCTAAAGACCATCCAACGGCAGCTGGAGACTGGTGGAGCATCATCAACGGCCAACAGTGCCCGTCTCATATCGCCGACCGTAGGCGTTCTACACTTGGAGCAAATCAACCCAGAGTTGCAAGACGCGCTGACACCACCAACGGACTAGAACAAATTCTCGTGCGCGATGCTCGCACGCTTAATGCGAGTAAATGAGAAGTCCGACGGTTGGTACAAGCTCCAACGTCTCCGTCATCAGTCCATCGTGGTAGAGTACATGTGGAGATTCTGCGCGATCATCACCAGAGCAGACATGGCCCCCGAAGGACTTTGATTTCTTTACAACAAAAGCCTCAAGCGAGATATCCGGTAAGCAATAGCTACTTTTGGCATCTAGAGGGACTTGCAGCGGATGATTGCGGCAGGAGAAAGGATCGCCAGTGCTGATTACAATGCTTGGATTCAGGAATCCTACGGATGGCGACCTCCTAATCACAATCATCGTGGAAACAGAAAGAACTAGTTTGCAAACTCTGCGACTTTGATGGAAGTGGACGCCGATGACCAGAGAGATACAAACCTACTCTAATTGCGAAAATGTCGAGCACATCGCTCGCAACTGTCGGAGCAAGAAGTATGCTGAAAGGGAGGGGGGGGGCTCGCAGAAAAATGAGTTGGAAAATGGCAAAGGAATGGAGTAAAAGGTGCAACTCTTGTCCTTAAGGAGCGTTCTGCGCCAAACGATCGCCAGTCGCCGCAGAGAGTTCTGACCTCGCAAAGTTTGACGACGGGTACGAAGATGACCAACCGGCTATACTCCCAAAAGCCCAGCCTCGAAGATGCAGAAGTCATAGAACGGTACCGACACTATTGAATAGAGGAGCTTCACACAGCTTTGTGAGCAACGACATGGTTCGCAAACTAGCTTTGCAGACCGAAGTAGGGGTGTTTGAAGGAGAAACCATCGATGAGATACTACACATATGGAGACTCCGAGAACCACTACTACCAAAAGTGAGAGATCTACGAGATGTAACGTTCTTGAGGTCTTGTCTAATGAGCGACCATAAAATCATCCCCAAAGGCGATTTCCTATACCAGCACAATCCACATGTTGATTGGACCAATGGGGACGTCTTTGTGGAGATCGACGGTGCCAAGCGACAACTCCCGCGTGTGGGACAAAAGCCGACAACGGAAGTAGTAGAGGTGGAAGTAGCAGAGGAAGTTGCAAAAGCTGAATAGAAGGAACTTGTGTTGCCTATACCACTCAGCGTGGCCAAGCACTACGTACGACGAGGAGCTCGTGCATGGCTCATACATCTCGAGCCAATGGGAGAAGCGGAAGTGGTAGTAGCTGACTCATCATCGGCCTCATCAGCCTCATCGGCATCAACAAAGGTTGCCATGGTGCCTACAGAGTTCGCACCACTCAATCATGAGTTTGTGAACGTCCTTGCCGACAAACTCCTGATAACCTTTCCTTCTCAATAAGACAACGACCATCGCATCAAACTAAAATGGCGCAATAGACCTACTGTTTGAGGGGCCTATCAGATGAGAGACCACGAGCTGACTGAGCTAAAAAAGCAACTCAAGAAAATGCTCAGTCAATGGTTCATCCGCCCTTCCACATCACCATAAGTCGCACCAGTATTGTTTGTAAAAAACAAAACTGGTGAGATACGGATGTGCGTGGACTATCGGGCGTTGAACAATGTTACCATCGAGAACCGTTATCCTCTTCCCCAAGCGAATGAGCTTTTCGACCAACTCCGAGGGGCTCGAATGTTCGGCAAAATCGACTTTCCCAATGGATACCACCAGATACGCGTGGCAGCCACTGACATCAGGAAGACGGCATTTCAAACTCGCTATGGGCACTTTGAGTTCACGAGCATGCCGTTTGGATTTGTAAATGCTTCAGCATTATTTATGGCGGTAATGAACAACATTTTTCATCCATACCTCAACGATTTTCTTGTGGTGTACCTCGATATTATGGTGTATAGGCGCACCCCGAAGGAGCACGATGGACATCTTTGAAAGGTCCTCAAAGTTTTATAGAGAGAGAAAATTTTAGAAAAACTCTCAAAATGCGACTTCAGTCGTCGTTCGATTGATTTTTTGCGCCATGTCATCAACGTCGGACGAATCACCAAGGATTCGAAAAAAGTGGCAGCAGTCATTGACTGGCTGACGCCGACCAACGTTTGAGAAATTCAGGTTTTTCCTGGTTTCTGAAACTTCTACCGGCGATTCGTACGGGACTATGCTCAAGTGTTAGCGCCTTTTTTCGACCTCACTCAAAAAGAAAACGATTGGCGGTGGGGAGACAGTGAACAAGAAGTGTTTATTGCTTTACGAAACGCTCTGACCTTTGCACCAGCCCTACGCTTAGCCGATCCAACGGTTGAATACATCATGGCTATGGATGCGTCAGACCAAGCCATTGGCGCAGTCCTTCTGCAAGACCATGGCAACGGCGAGCAACTGGTCGCCTACATGTCTAAAAAACTGTGAGGACCAGAATTCAACTACGCAATACACGAGAAGGAGATGCTGGTGGTTGTGCACGCGTCAAGACGTGGCGATGCTGCCTGGAGCGTCATTGATGCGTTGTGCGCACAGAAAATCATGCGTAAATATACTTGGAGACGCATCCAAACCTCAGTCAATGTCAAACCTGATGTATGGAGTTCCTTGAATCCACGTTTGACTACGATATGGAGTACCGGCCAGGCAAAATTAACCCGGCGGATGCACTCAGTCGCCGACCAGGTTAAATGGTCGATTTGGCAACACTACAACTACGGCGACACCCGTACCTTGAGTGAATGTTCGCACGAGGCTACGACGAGAACGACGGATATGAAAAGGCAAAAATCTGGTATGACGCACCACATTGGCGACGGCGCTTCACTCGCCAAGTGGTCGTTCCCCCGAACAACGAACTCTGCCGTATGCTGATCAAAGAGTGCCACAACACAGGACCAGGTGGACACTTGTGGACATTTCAGCTTCTTGCCCTCGGAGAGGGAAAGACGCTGAAGAAGCTGACGAAATCCTTTTGTTGGGACAAAATGCAATCCAACGTGGCCAAATTTTGCAAAACTTGCGACATATATCAAGGACAGAAATCCCGTTGCACGCTGCCACCCGGACTTCTACAAGTGCTCCTTATTCCGATGGAACTATGGGCTGACATCTCCATGGATTTTGTCATGGGATTACTGGCCACAGTCGAGGGATATGATGCAATCCTTGTTGTCGTTGACAGGTTTTCCAAAATGTCCCAGTACGTCCCGACAGCGACCACCGTCACTACCGAGGGAACATCACGGCTGTTCTAAACAGCATCGTGAGGCTACACAACGTACTTAAAACCATCACCAGTGATAGAGACGGTTGATTCACCAGCCGTTTTTGGCACAAACACATGACTCGCTACGGCTGCAATATTCAGCTTTCAATAGCGCTTTATCCGCAAACCGATGGTCAAAGCGAGGGGACCCATCAGAAGCTCAAACAACATCTCTGATTACTATGCAAACCTCACACGACAGGTTACATGCGATAACTCTCGACCGCCGAAATCGCAAATGAATTCAGCAGTTTCCACCGCAACAGGTACACCTTCATTGGAAGTGGTGCATGGCAAATTTCCGGCCTCACCTGCCGGAGTGCAAAGTCGTAGCAACATTCCTATAGTTGAAGTTCAACGTCAAGATATCATCACCATTTGGGAGGAAGCACGACAGACACTCGTGAGGACACAAGCAGCAATGAAATGAGCAGCTGACCGCCAACGCAACAACGACGTATTTGCCGCTGGTGACAAAGTCCTTCTCAGCTTGGCAAGCATCAAACTCTGTGGAGCCGACTATTCAAAACCCAAACCCCGATGGTTGGGACTGTTTGACATCGAGCACATGCAAACCCCTGTGGTTGCGTGACTCAAACTCCCCGACACTATGTAAGTTCATCCGGTGTTCCATGTTACCAGACTCAAGCAGTACCTAGACCAGTGAGAGAACTTCCCTTGCAGGGATGTTCCTCCTCCGCCTCCCGCACAAGTGGACGAAGACACGGAACATTCATCGAGGACATCCTCAGCCACTGCCGACGAACCAAAACAATTGAGTATTTGGTCAAGTGGCATGGCTACGATGCCGTACACAACAGCTGGAAACCCTACGAAAACCTTCGATTTATCGATCACCTCATCGATGGCTATAATCGTTGTCATCGGGCCACATCTCGACGTGCACTGGGACGCCACGGCTAAAAGGGGAGGAAGTGTTACGTACCAAACGTACACGAGTCCTCCACCTTTCCGAGTCGGTACTTCTGTTATTACACAAACTGTCCACTACATCACGAAACGGCGATATTCAGTCCGATGGTCAAGGACAAATCGGCCAACTGCCCCGGTCTTAGTGAACCTTTTTGAGTCTTCCGACAACTTCGACCACTCTTGCGAGCCTACGACAAAAACATCACGACCTTTCGGTCGACTTCTTGACGCACCGAGACGAATCTAGATTTAAAAAGATGCATCTCGCATCTTCACCATTGATTCTCAAGGACCCCTGACTTCTCGGCGGACCTTTTTTAATCCGACCACTCACAATGTGACTCCACACGCGTCGCTTGACAATCGAACCAACGATTCTGACCATGCCTCATTCGTAAATGACACGTGTATATGTATGTTTGATGATTTTGATACTTTTCATTGAATTACACTTACTACTAACTTTAAATTGCTTAAATGTCCAAAACAATAAACAATGTTCTGCCTCGCAACGTCTATCTGTTCATCATCTACGCTCCGTTCGGCATAACAGAGGAGGCGTGGGGAAAAAAGACAACTTGCGGGTTAGGGGCAAATGGATAATTTATGTTGAGTAGTAAGTGTACTTATTTGACAAGTGTCGGGTGAGTCAGGCACATACATACAAACCTCGGAATGAGAGTGAGGCATGTTTGGGTCCTCGGCACTCAAGCCACGCGACGCGTGCAAGGTCGCGCCATGAGTGGCTACTTCAAGAATTTTTGCCGAGAAGTCGGGGGGCTTCGAGAATAGTGAGGCTTTCTACAAAAGTCTATCATCATTGAGATGTCGTTCCAACAATGTTGAAAAGTTGACATAATTTTCCACACTCCTTTCGACCTTTTTGGAAGGTGGTCAAAGGTTCTCAAAACTGTTGGAGCGGAACACCAGAGGTTGGGGGTAGTTGGCTAAAATGCCCTTGGCCAAACAGGGTAAGAATAAAAAATTTGTCGTGCGGTGGGCTACAATTGTACTAAAAGAAATGCCCACTCGTGGTGTTTAGGGACTCATGTATGTCAAGGACATAATACTTCCCCCCTTTGAGTCGTGACGTCCCGGTGTGTTAGCAGACGTAGGCCACTGTCAACGTTAGTAGCTGTCGATCAGATGATCGATGCCTCAGAGGTTGTCTTACGGCTCCCAGCAGTTATGCGCGGCATTGCACTCATGCCACTTGACCAGATACTTGGTCCTTTTTACACGACATTGATGTCCGAGAAAATCTTCAATCACGTACTTCGAAGCCTTGTCCATCTGTACAAGAAATGGAGGTGCGATGATTCTGCTAGGGATGTTTGCGCTCAGGTCCTAGTAGTTCTTGAGTTTTCTGATGTGGAAGAATATAAGATGTATTGCCATGTTGTCGGGTAGGTGAAGGCGATCGATGATCGGGGTTTACATTCACTTGATTTCAAATGGTCCCAACTATTGAGGTTCGATTCGAGACATTGTGTCCCTGGGGTTTAATTTGTGTTGAAACTTGAACTAAAGAGGACGCGATTGCCAGCGCTGAACACATCATTGTACGATTTTGGTTGGCTGCTCGCTTCATAGCTGCTTGAGTATTTGGAAGGGTTTTCTGTGTTTCCTCCCAAATGCTTGAGAAGTCCATACGGTGGTTGTCTACAGCGGGATATTACTCAGAATTCCATCGAGTGTGGTGGGAAGTCTGCTCTATACCAATTTGAAAGGAATTACACCAGTTGCGGTGGAAGTGGCAAGGTTGTACACAAGTTTGGAAGTTGGCAGTTTAGATGCTCAATTTGTGCTACGGGACACGCGTAAAGTGTGGCTCAATTGTTCTAGCATTTGGTTTGTTTTCTTGGTTTTCCTGTCGGTCTGAGGGTGGAACACCATTGATAGCGAGATTGAACTGCCATAACATGTCATCCATTCACGCCAAAAATGGCTAGTGAAGCGGTGGTCTCTGTCGCGGATCATGGTACATGGCATGCTGTGCACTCGTACGATCTGGTTTAGAAACAATCGCGCTATTCCTTTGGCAGTGAGAGTAGTTGTCCTCGGAATGAAGTGCGACATTTTTCAAGACCTGTCAATCAAGATGAAGATCAATTCATATCCATCGGGAGTGGCGGGCAGCCCTATCACAAAATCCATGCACAAGACGGTCCATGGTTCCATCGGAACAGGTAGGGCCTGGAGTTGACTTGGTGGCCGCGTGCGACGAGAGTTTTGCCTTTGACAAGTATCGCACGATTTACAGAAGGCCGCCAATTTGGTCTGGATTTTGTCCCACCAATAGTACTTTACCAGCTTCTTGAGCGACTTGTCCTCGCCAAATTGTCCTCCTGGGTCAGTGTCATGGAATTCCTCCAATAGCATCCTTTGCAACTCTTTGTTTGGATGGAAGATGATCTGGCAAGTGAATCCTCGTCGCCAGTAGGGTTCACTAAACCAAAACATAGTCTTGTCGTCCTCGCCAAACTTTTTGTAACCATTCACAAAGAGCCTCGAGAGGCACAAGTATCGTTCAACGAGCAACATGTTGATCTCGGCTATTCAATTAGGACAATTGTTTCCAGTTTGGTACTCGATGTTGTAGTCAAAATCGGACATGAGGAACTCCATCCATTGTTTGTAGAGACGACTGAGATTTGGCTGAGTTTTGAGATGTTTCAGTGCGTGGTGGCTGTTGTGGATGATGCATCCCCAGCATTCAAGTAGTTCTGCCATGTCTTGAATGTGTGCATGACTCCAAGCATTTATTTTATCGGGGTAATTGAATTTTGGCCCGCGTAGTTTTTCCGACATGTACGCAACCGGTTGTTATCCGCCGCCATTGTCTTGGAGGAGAACTGCTCCGATGGCTCGATCAGAATTTTTGGTGGTCATGATGTAGTTCTCCATTGGATCTGCCAATCTTAAGGCTGGCGCTTGTTTGCAGTCTCCCCAATTCCACTTGGTGGTTTTCCGGGTGAGATCGGAGAGAGGCGATAATTCTTGTGCGTAGCCCTTTACAAATCAATGGTAGTAATTATAGAAGCCTAAAAATACTTGGACGTCCCCAATGTTCGTGGGTGCCGGCCAATCAGCAATCGCCTCCACCTTCTTCGGGTCCATGGTGATTCGTCCGCCGTAGATGATATGGACCAGAAAATCTTGAAAACACTGGCTGAAGTCGTGATTTGAGAGTTTTTTGGGAAAGTTCTTCTCTTTGTGAGAGCTCAAGAACTTTTCAAAGATATCAATTGTGCTCCTCCAGGGTGTAGCTGTACACCAGGATGTTGTCAAGATGCACGATGTCGAAGTCAGTGATATAGGGGTAAAAGATGTTGTTCATTGTTGCCATGAATGTTACAGGAGCATTTGTGAGTCCAAACGACATAACCGTGAACTTTAATTGCCCTTATATGGTGTGGAATGCTGTCTTCTGGATGTCCTTATCAGTTACGCGGATCTGATGATAGACGCTACGTAAGTTGATTTTGTTGAGAATTCAGGCCCTGTGGCGTTGGTCTAAACGTTTGTCTACTCGCGGGAGGGGGTAATGGTTTTTTATGGTAATTTCATTCAAAACCTGGTAGGCCACGCACATCTGCATCTCTCTCATTTTGTTTTCCACAAAAAGGACAGACGCTGCGTAAGGTGACGTCGAGGGTCCGATGAACCCCTGTCCAAGCATCTCCTCCAAGTCCTTCTTGAGTTTGGTCAGCTCGTGATTGCTCATTTGATAGGTACCCTTGACTTTCCGTCTGCTGCATGGACTTTGGTCTATGTGATGATTGATGTTCTATTGCGGGGGAACTCTCATGTTCGTTTGTTGGGAAAACCCCCTTCAAAATCCTTGATGAGCTCCGCAAACTTCCTTGGTATGGCTGCAAACCTTTTCCGGTGATGAGGCCGTCGATGTTGCCTCGGTAGCTGTAGTTTCTTCTGCTTCCCCTGTTTCACGTTGACTAGCCACGCTTGGGCTCTGCATTTCAGGCATTACTTGGCCACGTCAAGAGATATCGGTTGGTATTTTGTGGCTACCACAACTTCTTGTGTTGCTTCCACCTTTACTGCTTCCCATAACCGCCATTTCGTTGTCGCTCGAGAAGAGGTAGGTTTTGCTTGCTACCATTAATGCTAATGGAAAATGCTCTACTATTTTAGTGGCAAGGCGGATTGTGCTGGTAAAGGAAATCTTGCTCGAGGATGATTTTGTGCCTATGGGCAAGATCCCACGGTCGAGGCCAATGTAAAATGCTATGCTATCTTGCTAGGTCATCGAGAAGTTATCCGAACAATGTTGAAGCGTCGATATAGTCTATGAAACTTCTGTATACCTTTCTGGAAGGTGGTTGAAGTTGACCAAATCTGCTGGAACAGAACTCCAGAGGTCAGGGGCAGTTGGCAAGAATGCCCTTGGCTGAACATTGTAAAAATCCTGAAGTCGTCGCGCGATGGGCTACGAGTGCAATGACATAGATACCCACTTGCGAAGTTTTGGGACTGGTGTATGTCAGGGACATAAAATCAGTCACATGTATATTAATTATAGAACTCAAATGAGGCATCGACGGTGAGTTACACTTGTGTTCTGCCACCAGTCATCCGTGTTCATGCTGCTCCAGATCCCTGATGCAATTCCAGTTTTCGCCAAAGTAGCAATCAGTGGTGGCCCCATCCACTGGCAGCTTGTAGAAAGCTCCCATAGCGTTCCAGGTATTTGTTGAGGCACTCTCCAATTTTTATATAGTGTCTAGAGCGTTCTGGATGGACTGAGTCTTGAACCCGATTTGCATGTTTTGAATTGTGTCTTCCACATATTGATGCCGGACCTGTGGCTGTGGCCAGTCATAGCGTCCTTCTTGAGATTCTTCATCACTAGGTTGAGATGGTGTTACGTTTGGATGGCTATACGCATAGTTACAAAAAAACCGTGGATTTGGGCTGGATCTAGGATAGGGAAAATTTATCCTAGCTGCAGCTTATGCGTCACGCACCTATCCGGACTGCCGAGCAAAAATCATGATGAGGGCAAGTGCATGTTTCAACAGGGCATGTCCAAAAAATGTAGAGGGGGCATTCCAATTTCTAGTTTCTGCCGCATTCTGACTGCTCCTATGTTGGTGTGTGCACCTTGAGCAATCTGAGTGTCAGACAATGTTGTGTGAGGACCTCCTGGTCTGCCCTGATGAAGCTCCAGTAGCGACTTTGCGTCTTCTATGATATGTATGGTGCATTATGGCCACCTAACTCATCAGTGCATGGCAAATAGAGCTTTCTTGGTGGTCGAGGCCCTGGCGCTTAGTGGTCTATCTCAGAGCCTTGAGAGACTCCATAACAAGTATGAACATTGTCTCCCAAAGGTTGTGTATTCTCGCTGTGGTTGAGACCCAGGTACATAGTGGTTTGTGCTGGTGCCTCGGGAGACCTATTGGTGTGGGTGTTTCCAACACATGTTTTCCTCTAGGCTTTCTGAATGAACATTACCTTTTGTGGGTAACTTACAAGCTGCTCAACACTTGATTGCACGTCATCTGTTGGTGTTGGTGCGCCGGTGATCGAAAAGACATGGTGGCAGTTTGATGGACGGGCTGCAAGCAGATTAGGCCCAGGCCTCCATGGAAATGTAAGATACAATTATGTAGGATTTAGTGAATGAGGTTTTCATGCACTTCAGTATGCCCTCTGTATGATCATTTTACAATTCAATGCTTTCAGGAGGTGGGTTTTGTCCAAATGAGATAACAGGGGTTTGACCCTCCCTCGGCAGAATGCTGTCGGATTTTTGCCGGCAGCATTATTGTGAAAATGGACCCAATAGTGTTGGGTCCAGTCATGTCATGGGTGTGATATCACGGTTGAGGATGAGCTCGCTTCCACCCAACTGTGGAGGTTCTGAACCCACACTTGTTGCCCATGATCGTCGCTGACTCTCTTGTCATTGCTATTTGCTAAGTCGAGCACATCCATGGCCGTCTCTTGTATCTCAATGTGTGTGTCCTTTTCACGCCTGTGAATTGCTCTCTTGCTTCCCCCGGCGCCACCTAATGGTATGAGAGCGGCGAGGACACGTCCGTTACGCGTGAGTGGTGGATGCTTTGCTGCACCACCCTGAGATCCGCGCCTGCTTTCGCGACATTTCTGTCACCGCCGCAGCTGTCTTTCCGCAGCAGCAAACAGAATATAACACCTGAGTGCTGCAATCCACTGACGTGGCACTTTGGGCCACTGTGACTGTAATGCAGGAGTCACACACCTTTGCAATTATACCCCGTCACACCATAGTTCTAGCGTCGTGCTATTCTCTGAAAGGGGCGGTAGTCCATGGCACTGATTAGGATAGCTGCTGTGGCATCTCTTATCGTCTTGCGATAGGATCACGTCCACCTTATGACAAGAGCATTTCCATTATGCTTGGAGCATGTTTTTCAACAGCACTGTTGTAACCACAACATTGACACTACCAGCCTGTGTACCAATTGCAACCACTTGAGCAGCCAAAATAGAGCAGGCAATGTAGCAGGCGTCCTTTACAAGTACAGTAGTGGCAACAGGGACACCCCTGTTGTATCTACATTCGCATTAGCAGTTGTATCATTGGCAGCAGCAGCAGCTACAATAGAAGAAAGAGCAGTGGAAACAACTATAATGACAGAAACAACATCAGCATTAGTGGCAGCAAAAGTAGCAACATCAGCAGCAACAGTAACATTACCATAGTAGTAGTTGTAGCAGCCTCATTAGCAGCAGGTATAGGAGCATCAGCGGAAATGGCTATAGAGGTAGCAGCAACTTTACCAGAGCCGCCACAGTAGCAGCAGCAACATGAAGTGTAGCAGCTATAACGGTAGCATTATTTGATGCTACAGTGATAGTTGCAACGGTAGCGTTGTTAACTTTAACTGCTATCCGCTGCACTAGCAGCCATAGTATTACTATTACTATAATCAAAGCAGCAATAGCAGCAGCAGCTTTAGCAAAACCATCATCGCAGTCACATTATTGTTCTTGACGGCATTAGTAGCAGCGTCAGTTACTACAAAACACCAACCTGGCACAGTCCAAGCAGTCCAGGGTGGACCTTGCCAGCTCCTACTCCGATGCATGCGAGTCGTTGCGTCTTGTTTGGTGGCGGTAGACAAGTGACGATGGATCTGCAGCATCGCACAACACTACACTGCCAATGTCAGCATATCCCCATCCTAAATTGGTAGGAAGCTCCTTGTCCCCTTGTCCGTAGTTGAAACTCAGCTAGCTAAGTGACTGTCAACCACGGAGAGGAGGTGTCCCTTGCCAACGCCCAGTACGTGCTCGCATTCACTAGGGTGGTAACAGGTGTCATCAATGTAGGAGCCTCAATGTTAGCCACTTTTGTTACTGCTTCACATGGGTCATGCGCATCGCCTGCCACCTCCACCAGTCACGCCATTGATGCTTACACTGAGAGGCTACAGTGGCACTTGAATCAATGGCAGCAGTGGCAACTGACCTTGCTCAGCAGCTAGCAGTAGCCGCTACTGAGGTGGCCTCTGTAGCCACATCGGCTGCCTCCGTCATCTCCTCTAGTGCATGAGCCATCCGCATCTCCACGGATGCAGCCGTTGCCTTAGCAATAGGACAACCATCCTTTCTCGAGCTCTCATGATTTCATTGTCATCTCCACCAGTACAGCAATGTCAACCCTGAGTGTAGCCGCACTATAAGGGGAATTTTGTCTTAACTTCTACCTAATTGCCTCATTCTTCATCCTCGCTGCTACTACAGCTACACCTGTTCCTCCGCTCTTTGTCGTCTCCCGTCAACTTCCATAGTCTGTCCGACTTCCTATTGTCTTACATTGTCTCCTACTTTCTGTGCCTAGGATGCTTCTTTGGATTAGGATGTCATGAAGCATAGCGAAGACCGTCCATATGCCCTTTGTGACTTTCCCATGCCCAGTGGGACGTGTGAAACTATGACAATTTTTCATCGGGCAGAGTGGTCTGTCGTTATGCCTGGCTATGATGAATCATTCATTACGAAGCTGCATTGTGAGCTCCGTGTCACTTGCGAGGCTTAGCGAGTCGCTGAGGAGCACCTTCAAGCACAAGCCAATGACATCACTAAGCTTGCTGATAAGGTTGCGACGTTGTTCCTCTGTCGCCTTCCTGTCGCATCTCTCACTGCCATCCCTACAGCGCCTAACACAGGGTCTTCCATCTCCGGCTCCACTTCCTCTAGTACCGGTGTGACTGCCTTGAACGGCTCCATTGCCTTTGCTGCTGCCCGCACATTACACATGCACCACGCCAGCACAAAGTTTACTCCAATCCACCAGTGTTTGTCCTTGGTCTTGTCTTTCCCACATGGGCCATGCAATTGAGCGCCTAGGCGCAGGGGGAGCAACTCTTGGATTATTACTTCCCAGCTGATCCTGGTGCCAAACCTCCTTTCGTGCTTGTGCCCTCTTTGTCCGTACATGCCATGCAATCTCTCATTGCTGCTACACCTGAACAACTGATTGATGATGTCGGCACCTACAATACCGATCTGGCCACATGCATTGCTGCCAACCCCAACGGCACATATGCATTCCTGCACCGTCACTCCACCGTCCCTTGCTAGGCCGTCCAAAGCACACGAACAGTCCAATTCAACACCTCGCTAATGCGTGCTGATGAGGCTGCAGATGTTTACTAGGCTCGTGGCATCAAGCTCGTTTGTGAGCTTGGAAATGCTGCGCCTTGTCAGCTCTCAGCCATTCTCACTATGGTAAACAGCATGATCCCAGAGATCTGCAACCTTGTGCCTGAGGTCAAGGCTGAAGAGCTGGTGCGTCTTACTGTTTAGCCCATTCTTCACAATTCCTTACCTAGGGCTGTTACACTGTGGGACTTTGTCTCGGAGGGTCTTAATGCCTGGTGGAATAGCCTGCAAAACTGACGCCTCCATCGCTCGCTACTCTAATGGCCTCTACTTCTCCACCCTCCTCCTCCTCTTCCTCATCTTCCTAGACTATAGCTCCTGCATCACATGTTGCACAGGAGTGCAAACGCGACAGCGGCAGAGGAGGTAAATGGAAAGAAAAAAAGAAGGAAGATACCTCTCATGTTCCAATAGGCCCTGTTTTGTGCAAGAATTATGGCTCAAGTGAGCATAGTGTCAGCAATTGTCCCGTTCCTCCCGAGGATACACGCATGGTGGCTGCGATGCGTTCCCACTGGGCCCACACTAATGGTTCCTCCTCACTCGCCTCATCCTCCAGCTCACGCGCTAGTCCCACTTTCTCGACGGCGCATGCTTACTCAACAACACGGACCTCCCTCGTTCTTACCTTTCCTTACCCAGGGGGTGGGCCCCGTCCTACTGCGCATCATCTTCTATTGGGCTCCTTTTTTCCACTTATGTACCACCACCATGGTGCCCGTCCGCCTAGCTGTCGCTGCCGTCACCAATTGCTTCATGTATCTCCTCCCAGCCAATCATGCCAGCAGTCTTTGAGGGTGAACATCAATTAGAATAATCCCTCACTCAACTGCTGCACCTCCGGGATCAAGGAGCTGAGAGTGTGACTACACACCCCAGAGGTCATGTGTGCCAGTGTGATTATGTCTTATGTGGGAACCGGTCCGGGAAATTTGAGTGGAGTCAGCCTGCGTGGGTCTCGTGGATTGAATCGTGTCAATTTGTGATTCTTCTTGCTGTCTTGCCGCCTTTGGCTTGCTCTCCTCATATGCTCCAGCTGTTGGAGTTGTCGCCACTCGTGGTGTTCTACCGTCTGTTCACGTGTCCTAGGGCTTCAAGATCCTCATTCAGGGGCCACCTACCACATGACCTCAGTTCACACCGTGTTTGTTACTCTCGAACCCTGTTGGCTCCACTAGTTTTGTTCACACCGGCTCTAGCCAGATGCTCCAGGGTATTGGTGTTGTGTGCTTTGTTGGTCCCAATGCTGATGTGTACCTTCCGGACGTATTGTACATGCCCTCTCTTGAGGTGAGCTTGCTGTCTGTCACTAGCATGGACAAGAAGGACACATACCTCAATTTCAGTCATGGTGTTGGCACGGCCTCATTGTGTCTAGCTGGACGCGCTTTCCTATGTGGTGTGCGTAGTGAGCGGTTGTTTGACTTCACTTTGTTTGCTCTGGTCTCTTACACTGCCAGTGTTGTCCTTGTCCACATCACTTGTTCTCTCTCGCCTGAGCATATTCTCTTGCTGCATTTTCGCCTTTGGCATGTGCATACCAATGCTATCACGAGCATGCTCCGTCTCCAGCCGGAACTTGGCGTTGATCAAGCCTCATTCCTGCTCCCTTGCTCATCTGATTGTCTGGACTATGCCCAGGGCAAGATGCACCAATCCCCATTCTTCTCCTCTGATAGTCAGTCCTTCCATCCCTCTGATCTTGTTCATGCAGATATCATGGGGCCACTGTCCCATGACCTCCTCAGCAGGCAGGACCGTTATCTCCGATGACTTCTCTCCTTACCATTGGATTTTTGCTCTTCATCAGAAGAGCAAAGTCTGTTCTTTCCTTGACTCATGGCTTGTTGATACCAAATGTTCCTGTCAGCAATTTCTGCATGTCGTTTGTAGTAACCGCGAGTTTATGGATTGTATCACTCGTCTTCTCAAGTTTTATGTTGTTTGTATCGAGCTCACCGCCTCTTGTAATCCAAGCAGAATGGGGTGTGCAAGCAGTGGAACTGTATGCTTACTGACGGTGTGTGTTTCCTGCATTCTGAGTCCGGCCTGTTCACCCTTGCTTTTGGGGCGATGAGCTACATGACTTGGGTTTGGAAATGTGTGCCTCAAGGTCCTTTTCTCCAGTCCATCACTCTGTTCGAACGGTAGCATGGACGTTGTGCTGACTTGCGTCCTGCTCAAGCATGGAGTAGCACCCCCACCTTCTCGCTTCCAGTCGACGTTCGTGATGAAAATGGTCTCCCCGCGGTCATCTCTGTCCCTTCCTTGCCGTCCTTGACCAGTCCAAAGCCTGGCACTTCAAGGAATCCGAGCGTCAATGTGTCGTCAGGTCACACGATTCCCTGTTCCTTGAGTCGGTTTTTCTTCGTGACCTGGACTGCCCTGCCTCTCTGTCCTCCCTCTCTTGGCTCGTTTAGTTGGAGGGGATCCTCATGGCTCAGTCGTACCCTCATTGCCTGATCTTTCATCCTCTCCCATATCTCACCTGTTCTTCATGTCGTCACAGTCGTTTGACATTCCCTCAACCCCTGGGAAACACACCCTTTGACCTTCGGTATTGTTGCCGTTGTCAGATTATACTCCTATATCCCTTGGGTCAGCCCTCTCCCCATCTCCGGCATCCTCTCCTGAGTCATTTCCAATCACCTTTGTACCTGTTTCTGTGACTGTGCCTCCCTCAACACCAGTTTTTGTCACAATTGCGACCTTGGCTGTGCCTCCGCCGGCTGCACCGGTGTCCCCATTTGTCCATGGAGTACAGTTGCATGTGCTCTCTGCCCGTCCTAATCCCAGTGGCTCATCTTGTAATTGAACCTCTCAGAGTCCCTACCTTATCCAATCAGACTTACCCCCCTGATTTTTGAATTCGTATATAATGTTTTGAAATCTAGTTGAAATCCGTTGAAATTCTAGCTCAATGAATTCAAGAAGCCGCATAAATAATTCAATTCAATGTTCCCTCATGTATTCTCTCATTGGTTTACATAGCATTAGTTCATACATGTAGATGATAGGATGCACACACAAGTGACATTAATCTACATAGCTTGGGAAGCATATGCATCATTGATCAAGATACAACAGCATGTCATCCACAAGACCTTGAACATGACTTCGTTGAATTCAAGGGTCACAAAATCCACCAATTCGATCAAATTGGATTACCTAAATAACTCATACCCAAAAAACCGAGTTGAAATCAAGGATCACATAATTCATTAAATCGCAATCGTTGAATTCAAAGATCAGGGGGGTAATTCCCTTGGGCTCGCCAGTGGGATCATGCATCCCAAGACTGGTCTTGGGTATACCCTCATTGCAGACAAGTTACAGTGTGCTATTGAGGCATTTGTGGTAGGCAGTGTTGCCGAGTATCACGCCACCATCAGAGCAGTGGTACTGCCACCGGAGCCCAACATGGTCCATCAGGCAGGAGAGTCCCCTGATATCTGGCTATGGGAAGCGGCTATGAGTGAGGAGCTCAACGCTTTGGAAAAGCATGCCTTTTAAGAGCTTGTAGATATCCCACGTGAGCATAAAGCTGTATCTCTTTGTCCAGTTTGTCGTTGGTCACTCTTGTTGTGGTCATCTTCGTGGTGCTTGTTCACATGAATGCGTCACTTGCCGGTCATGGGGGAGTCTTCGTGTGGGTGTCACTAACACATGTTGACCTCTGGGTTTGCTGCATGCACATCACCCTTTGTAGGTGACTGACGAGCTGCTTGACACTTGATGGCGTCCCATGCGCTGGTGTTGGTGTGCCGATGATAAGAAAGACATGGTGGACTGCCGACAGGTTTGACCCAGGCCTGCAGAGAAATGTAGGATACAAATTTTTAGGATTTAGTGTCTCAGGTTTGCATGCACTTCACTATGCCATCTGGATGATGCATTTACAGTTTTGTGCCTTTGGGAAGGGTTCTGTAAGAATGATATTGCCCGGGTTTGACCTCCCTTGGCAAAATGCTGTTGGATTTTTTCCGGCAACATCATCGTGATAAAGGACCCATAAGTGTTGGGTCGAGTCATGTCGTGGACGAGACCCCACGGTTTAGGGTGGACTCGGTTCCACCAGACCGTTGGGATTCTCAACCCACGCGCATTGCCCACGCCCGTCATTGACTCTCTTGTCATTGGGATTTGCCTAAGTCGAATACATCCATGGCCGTCTCTTGGATCTCACTGTGTGTGTGTCTTCTTCATGGATTTACATAATTCCCTCACTTCCCTCGACACCACCTACAAGACCCAGGTCTGATTGATTACTTTGTTGCTCACATTTAGTCTGTCATGTGTAGTCTGCATATGGCCGAGACCCCAGCACACGGTGACATGTTCTGGTGTCTTGGGAGGCCTAAATTTCCTAGCTTTGGCTTACTAGTGGTGCTAGCATACCACTGTATGCTCTGGATGCGTGTTTGGTAAATTGTGTATTTCTTCAATGGTTGAGACCCAGACACTCAGAGGGTTGTTCCGGTGCCTTGGAAGGACTGTCTCGTCTGGTTTCACGTTGCATGGTATGCGTATTCCCCGTTCGTATGTTTTGGGGTGGCAGGGATGACGGGGCCTGGCGGGCTAGCTTGCAGTCCTTAGTAAACAAGCCTATTGTAGAGCAAATTGTACTTTCTCCTATTCCTTGATGCGGTCTAGAGATAGCCAGATGTGGTATTAAATTTCTTCCCCTCACACCCAAAGCTCAGGGCAGTTTTGCATGGGCTCACATGCCCTAACTAACTCTATGGTCATTCTCTACAGTCACGGCCTGCAATGGCATGTCCGGTTGTGGCTGAGAAGATTCGTGACCATCCTTTCCATCTTACGGTCCTCTGCTGATATGGATCCTATACGAGACTACTCTTCTTCTGCCAGTCACCCTAATCAAGCTTATGCTCAACGAAAGTGTTGGCGTGTGACACGTCATGCTCACCTTGTCTCAGAAATATCAATGACCTTACAGGATTCTACGACCCTGGAGGTCGAGGGCAAGTGTATGTGCCCCTTGACTACAACTGCATATGGATGCGCAAGTCCTGATCCAGATTTACTGACCACATCACTGACCACCGCACTGGATGTGGATCACATGCAGTGTGTGATCTTGTCGGACCACATCCAGCTTTACTGACCACATCACTAGCCACCGTACTGGACACGAGTCCTGATCCAGCTTTACTGACCACATCACTGGCTCTGGATGTGGGTCACATCCAGAGCTCGTTGGCTACCGCACCACAGTCGGAAAGTGCAGAGGACGTTGGAGAGGCTGTAGAAGTGGATGTGGTCCCAACAACTCCAGCAATGGCAGCTGCAGAGGCTACAACTTTGCCATCAGCTCCAACTGTCTCCTCTGCTAGTTTGGCAGCAACAGTTGCCGATGTTACACCGTCTTTTGTGGTCACAAAGGGATACACAACGGTCATCACTACATAATCTCCTAGCTGACCTTGAGTGGTTGTATGCTCTCTGCATGCGAGGAGATGTTGAGCGCATGGTTCAACACTCTTCCATGGAGGCGCATGATCCAGAGTAAGTGAACAGTCCTAGAGTAGCGACAGAGCACCGAAGCGACATTTTGTCAGAGTCAGAGTCAGGTACTTCTGATGTCAGTTCACAGCTTAGTGAGAGTGACATTTTGTCTCTTTGGAGGGAGAGATTGCCCAGCTAGCCACTAAGCCTACAGTTGTGGCTGCGCAGGTTCACCTTTCATATGTGCGACAGCAGCTTGCAGATGCTCGACATGTGAGCCTGGTGTCCTGCAGGCGCTAATTGACTTCAGGAGTTCAAGGATGACGACCTTTATCTCACAGAGACAGCATTCCTAGTTGAGTGGGAGAATTTGAGGGTGTTGCGAGCAGCAGAGGAGGATTCTAGAATTGTCGTTTTTGGATCAGAGATGGTCTTTGGCAAGGAAAGTTGCATGCAGAGAGAATGCTGACGCATCAGGTCAGTGCCACTACTTCCATCAAAACTCAGCTCAATATTCCTCCTCTACACAGCAAGGAGCATGCACTCCTTGGCCAATGGATTCATCCCTCACTCTGGGAGCAGACCAGAATGCTTCATGTATGTGCAGTGGTTTTGGTAATTGTATCCCTAGTCGAGTGACTTCCGATGTTGACGATGACACCAAAGATGGTATGAATTACTGGGGTTTGTGGCAGTCTCCCACGAACAGTCTTCATAACTGATCGGGTTCTACTGGTGTATGAGTGAGTCCTAGACGTGGCAACAATTGCACCTTGTCTTCGTCTCATATGGTCCATTTTCACTCCCAACATTGGCACATGCAGAGCTTTATGCATGCAGGGGAGTGCATTCACTCTCGCAAAAGCAAGTGTAGGGTTGATGTTCCCAGAATCACATCAGTTAGGGGGAGGTAAGTTGTCTTCAGGTAGTATGTCTCCACCTTCATCTGCCAAGTGGGAGTGTTGTGTGGTGTTTGAGCTGGTTTAACATACGATAGAGCATGCAGAGTAACACGAGCAATTGCAATATTGGGGATGTTTTGTCAGCTAAGGGGAACATTTTGTTGATGGCGGATGATTGTATGTGTGGTTGATATTTGTTTGGTGGTCAAGACCCGGGCACTTGGTGGGTACCAAATGCCAGGGGATACCCCTGATGCATGTTCGGGTTGTTCTGCACCTGGTTGTATGTTGCTGGTAGTTAAGACCTGGAGACTCAGTAATCTGGCGCAACGCTATTGAGGTCCGTGTTCCCAGGATTCTCTCATCTAGGAAGAGCCCGTGTATCTTCTGTGCTAGTACCTTGTTGACAGCTCTTGCAACGCAGGGGGAGTGTTGTTGTGTCTGCTTTGAGTTTTCTGAGAATCAGATAGTGTTGTGAAGTGAGGGCTTCTCGGTTTCCCCCGCTGATGCACCATCAGCTACATTGCATCCGGGCATTGGTGGTCTGTCCTAGTACCCCAGCAAACCCCATGATGATTAGACACATAGTATCGCTGACGGGTCATGTATTCTCTCCGTGGTCGAGACCTAGGTACACAGTGGTTTGCACTGGTACCTCGGTAGACCAAGTTCTGATTGATCAATTCGTTACAAACATTTGGTCTGTTGTGTGTGTAGCCTACATATGGGGGGGGGGGGGACCTGGATACCCCATGACATGTTCTAGCAGGGGGGGGGGGGGGGGGGGTGGAAGCTAACTTAGGCTTACCGTTGGTGCTAGCATACCGCCATGGATTCTCGACGTGTGTAGGGTACATTGCGTATTTTCTCAACAGTTGACACCCGGGCACCCAATGGGCTGTCTCGACTGGTCTCACATTCCATAGTGTACATATCTGCCGTCCGTCCATTTTGGGGCGGCGGGGATGACGGGGCCTGACGGGCTAGCCACCTGTCCCCATTTTGTAAGGGTATCATGGGGCTCATTGTAGTTTCTCCTTGTTCTTCATTCATTCAAGACTTAGCCAGATTTGGCCTTCACTGTCAGTCCCTCACACCCAGAGCTCATGGCAGTTTTTCATGGCCCTGCATGTCCTAATGAAATCTATTACATGATTTTGAAGGATGCACGGATAATCTCTCCCATTTAGGCATATGATGCCAAGAGAGAGTGATTGTGATGGGGCCACAAACGATTTATGCACACATTGGTTTGTGTCAACTGGTTAGACATTTTTCACTTCCTCCATGCGATCCACTTCTTATCGATGTCTGATTGTTCATTCATTGGCCATCTGTTTTTTCCACTTGTGGTTTGCCAAGAGTGTTCCCCATTTACTTTGAAATCACACCTATCCAACTCGCAGCCATGTGGGAAATGTTACTCTCCTGGGTACTTCTTTTACTATTGATTGAATCAATGGAAGTCAACAAGATTTTTTCATTAGGCACTTCGTTGCTACCATAGCTATCAACCGGTGTCAGATAGGCATCCAAAAGAAAAACACTTTGACTAAAGGACATTCTTTTCTTCATGAGGAATGGCTACAACACCAGGAGTAAGCGGGAAATGGTGGTTGTGATCCCGCATCCAAGGTGGGATAGAACCAAATACTTCACACAAGTCAATCCTTTAGGAATAATTGACAATGTCGTGTGCGTTACTCATTGTGCATCCCGGTAGCCATTTATGTTGTCATTCCTCTCTGTATTACTAAGCTATTGGAGCTTATGATATTTTGTGTGTCGCCCCATCCTAACTCTTGCTATTTCTTGCACATGCTTGCTTGCTAGTGCATCAGCTTACTAGACATCATTGCCACATCATCAAGAGCAAGGCTAGGAAGCATTCTAGCAGTCTCTTATAGTATCAAAGCAGCACGACTCCTCTTGCTCAACTGCATAATAGAGAGACAACATTGGTAGTGGTAGTGAGAGTCCTGGTTACAACCAGGGTTCTGGGACTTGTTGCAATAGATGGTGGCAGCAGAGACGCCGCCAAGATGTCTGCAGCAGCAAAATCACCATGCGACCAACTTGAGTGGACGGTGGCACCAGTAATGACTACGTGAGCCGCCATCACCAACACAGCAACAACATTTAGCAGTAGCAGCACGGACCTGCTGGAGTGAGCAACAGCATCATCAGTACCGATTGGCACTATTTGTCAGCAGCAACAGCAACGTGCTGTAGAAGCATGCAACAATAGTTATAGCAGGCAATAGAAGCAGTAGCAGCGGGTGGTAGCGGCATCCAGTAGCACCAGCAACAGGCAGTAGCGGTAGCACACGACATGTCTGATAGTAGCAGCAGTAGTGGTGGCAGTAGTGCATAGCAAGAGGAGCACGCGATAGGAGCATGGTAATGGCAGTAGCAAAAATAACAGTGTAGCAGCAACAGTAGTAGCAAGAGCACAACATCAATAGTAGCAGCACGAGCAGTAGTGAATGCATAGATGCAAACTCCAGTGTTGCTTGTCTTTTATGTGTAGCACCAGTAGTCGCAGCTGCTTTTAAAAAAAAGTAGCAATAGGCACGGGCAGCCAGCACCATCACTACCACAAACGGGGATGACAAGGTCATCCCTCTCCCTCCTCTTGCGCAGACCCTTCAAAAAACAAGGACAGCAGTTGATGTCAGCATTGATGCTGCTGACATTAGTAACCCGGTGCTGACACCAGTCCTGAGGCTGCTGATGTCAACACTTGCCTTCAATTTTTTGGGCCAGGACGTCATTTTTTTCAAGCAGTCCATTTGCTGGAAAAATGCTGTCTGTTTCCCATCTGGACAACTTTGACCTTCAGACCCATAGCGAGTGGCCCCATGGCTCCGGTCCATGACAGAAGTAGGGGGCAGATAGATCCATCCACTTCCACCTACACGGGCATTGTAAGCCTACAGTCACTATCACTTGCGATTGACTGACTTCTTTGGGCGTAGGATGAGATGCGACACCTGCAGCACCGTTAGACCAACAGGTTGGATGAGATCACGAAAGTACTAAGAGGAAATTCAGGAGCCCCACAACAGGCATTAGGAGGAGTTGCTGGAGTTGCATCATCTCTCTAGCAGCCTATACCCTACTCAAATTGTGAGGAGATAGAGGATGACACATGTGAAGATGAGATTCACGTCCTTCAGGAGTGCATTAGCACGCTGTATCTGGGATGGAAGCCTCCCATCCTACCACCTTCTCTTCATCAGCAGCAGCCACATCTTTCAACAACATTCACTTTTTGTGGTGTTCCTTTCACAGGTGGTCTCCTCACACTTAACCCACCATCGCCCAAGCCTGAGGTCATCCTCCCCACGGAACGGCAACCAAAGGACTTTGAGGCGCATCCACGTTGCTGCAAATGCTGGGATACCCATTTTTAAAACAGGGCCAAATCTGAGGGTGTCATGTCCTCATACTTCAGCCAGTACCAGACCCACGATATTCACCAAGATTAGACAGCAGTGAGAAAGATGCTTGGTCTTCTCCATGCCATGTCACTAGAGACCATGGTTGACTTGCACCCCATCATGGGTGAGGCCAGCACCGGGAGCAAAAAAGACTCGCGCCATGGCTCGGAGCTGGTCCTGGCAGCTTGCTCCAGAGATCCACGCCATGAAGGCGGCTAGACTGCACGTGTTCTACCCCCTCCGCCAAGGTCCCACACAGCTTGTGGCAGACTACTGGAGGCATGTTATGCGCCTTTACTCGAGCCTTAGGACTAGTGGCAGAATGCAGCTGTGGGCATTGACGCCATCATGCTAAGGGCACACCTGAACCACATGAAGCTCTTCATGGGCTTTGACTGTGTAGCCCTTTTTTCATTGTCTGAGTCACTACAACTGCTCCCTTCAGCTCGTTGCTAGTTTTCCCAGGTGTCATTGACTGATGAGGGTGCTGTCTTCCATCAACAGGTTTCGCTTGTTGCAGCAGTTACTGCAAATCCTTAAAAGCCTCTTTCCTAGTTTTCCAGCCCTACCTCCACGGCTTTCTCCTCCTCACCCTCTATCCCAACAACCAGACTCAAGGCATTGTAGTGGCCGTAAAAGGGAAGAAGGTGAAGAGTAAACACAACAAGGGGGAGCATCAACACCAATAACATCAACCAACAACAACCATAGTAGTGTCAATAGTGATACTATGTGCACTGTTTCAACTGTGAGGAAGCTCATCGCTACACGGAGTGCCAGGAGTCCCTCCATTGAACCAGAATCATGCACGGCCTTTAAGTGGTGTAATATAGTAAATTTCATCCAGCAACACACGGGTGGGTTACGTCATGACCACAACAGCAGTAGACATTGTCGCTTCTCTAGGCAAAAGTGGTGATCAGGACCCCAGGATTGCACAATCTTGGATCTTCGCCAGCTGCTAACGCTATGAACTCAGATAGGTGAGAGTGTTTTTTCACACTAGGTTGTCCATAGACAGCCTTCCCTACTATACTCCTTGCTCATGATGGTGCTTGTAGAGGAGCTGAGTCTGGTTGTGATGAGGATGGACCTGACAGTATGGATTGGCTTGATGAGTCACAATTCTCTATCGGTTGTTGACATTCCAGGCCTTCTGCTGAGCACCGAGAGCAAAGACCAAGTGCTCTGTGACTTGTTGCTATGTGTCGAAAGCAGGTTGTGAGGTGGGTGAGACTTGAATCATTGTCTCAGGAGCCACCCATCACATGTCGTGCCATCGTCGTGACTTTGTGGTTCTTGGTCTTGTTGTGTCAGTTCGGTCCGGTCGTACTAGATCCGTAGCTGCCTATCCAGGGTATCGGGACGGTGTCTTTTGATGGTCCATTTGGCCCCTTGTATATTTCCAATGTGCTCTTTATCCATGCTCTTGAGCTCATCTTGCTCAATTTTTGTGCTTGGCATGCGATGAGTCTCTTTGTTAAGCACACGCTTGACTCTGCCAGAGTGACTGCTCTCGACACTCATGTCATTGTTCTTCCTGCCTTAACTGTGGATGAAATAACTTGTGTATCTTGTAGCACTACTTCTACCTCTTCTTCTTCCTATGATTTTGTACATGAGTTTATCACTGGTGTTCTCTCTCAGGAACAGTTGCGTGTGCTCCATCCTTGCCTCTACCATGTGAGCTTGGACACTATATACAAGCTCAGTTTGACTTAGCCGGCCCCAGGTCTTGACGGATTCCTTCAAGAGCTACCCATGACTACTTGTCTCTTATGCATTGAGGGTAAAAATGCATTGCTTCACTTACTGTGATAACACCTCCCAGACACTGTGTCTGCTTGAGTTGGTTGGACCTTTTCAGTCTTTCAGTAGTTGAGTTTCTCTTGGATCAGGGATAGTATGTTCTCACCCTGAATGATGACTTCACACGGATACGGTGGGTCCATAGCCTTTGCCACAAGAGCAATGCCACCCTGGCATTCTGCCATTAGCTGGTGATGGCTGAGCGCTGGTCTTGTCACACCCTCCACACGTTCTGCTCGGATTGTGGTGATGAGCTCTTAGGCGAGATGGTCACCTTCTTTGCTGAGTCCTTTTATGTGGCTCTTTTAGCTACTAGTACTTCTTTATGTTTGTGGTCCGTCGGTGGCCCTTCACACACGGGTTTCCCTCTTACCTTGCTTCACATGCACACACATGTGTACAGGAGATTGAGTACCATGGCCACTGTTGGACCCTTGCCACACAAGATCAACATCGCCACTGGTGAATTGTGCACCTCCAGGTAGCAGCCACTGGCTACATTCATGTGGCCTATGGCCACCTGCTTTTGGGCTCCATTATTCCTGAATACATGTTTTTTTCTCGTGGGAGATGCATGGCTTCAAAGATTTCAGAATGCCTTGGTACTTCTCCAAACATGCATGTGGGTTCTGGGGGAGTTGCATTATTGACCCGAGTGCTGTTCCGTAGGGGTCCAGCATGCCTGTTCTGTTATGTGCATTGGTGAGTAGCTGTCCTTGGTCTTTGCTAAGTGGTCGGGCTCAATGCCTGGGTGGCTGCGTGACCTCGTCGTGCGTGATGCACAAGCGGGTTGCATGCTCAACGGTGTGCCTTTTGCCTCAATCTTCTAGGCTTCAAAAATTCTAACTCTTGTTACTAGAAAGTTTTGCTTAGTGCATGCTCAACGTTTCCCCATGACGCTCTTAGTGTGGGGTGTGTCCATATCCCTGGTCGCGCTTGTCCTTACCAACTTGCACTCTCATGAGAAACTACTGGTTTCTGAGCTAGGATGGGCTATCCCTCCATGCTCTACGATCTTGGACCACAAGATCACATTGCAGCAGCATTGCTGCTACTGCCGCTGTCCACAATTGGCTTGACATTTTAAGTTGTCTATCTCGAATCCCACCAGTCAGACTTGTGGGTGGTCACACCTTCTCGCAGCAACCGTGGTCACTGCTACCTCAACCTGCCCCACGCCGGCCCGAGGTGCTTTCATGCTGTCACAGTCACATTGACAGCATCACACTGCTTTGGTGCCGCAACTATCGTATTTTCATGTGCTACCCCAGCCATCTAAGGCGCACCACATCTCTGCAGGTCCGATCTAGGAGCTCGGAAACTCTCAAGCAGCAAGTTGGTTGGAGCTATCACTGCTGCTTCTCCCTTTTGCCTCAACCATCTCTCTCTCTCTCCACTCTCGGCCTTGGTCTGCAAACTCTCACAATGGGTGCACTTTGTCACAGCAGCCATAGTAGCCACCATTTTGGTAGGCTCATCCATGCTGGTGCTCACCCCGCCACTGCAACATCCATAGCAGAAACCTGCTTCCCAGCCCTCTGCTGTCCCCAGCTGCTTCTATACCTCGGCCAGAGCATCTGACTCTGTGTCATCTCGGTGCCCCCTAGCTTTTCCCTGTATTTTTCTGCCCCCAGTGGTCGCATCGGTTGCAACAGTTGCTGTCATAGACACTCTTTTCCTTCAGCCATTGACAGTCATTTTTACACTTTCTACATTAGTGGCCTTTCTTTGTAGCTGTTGGAGCTGTCACATCTCCTCTCCTTACTCTTAGTATCATACCCGCAACATCCTCTGACTTCCATCACTTTCCATGTCAGTGCTTAGCTGTCCTCTGTCAGACATGCCCGCTTCCCCACCTTCCCCTTAAGGTGCTTATGACTACGACCTTGACTCACTGGGTACTGGAGAAAGAGAGCATGCTTGAAACTTGCTTGCTCAATCTTTTCCTGTCAGCCTCACCAGAGCCATTCTTCACGAGGCCACCAACGCAGCTGTCACATTTCTGCCACAACGAGAGCCAACAGAGCACCTAAAGGCACAGCCGTTGGACGTGCCACAATGGCCGAGACAGAGGCAGCAGCCTCCCTTCCTCTTCTTGGTATAACGGCAAATAACATTGTTGCAAAAGGTGAATGAAGCTCCTTCTGCCATTGCCACTGCTGCGGCAACTACGCTTCATGCGACCTCCACTGTCACCACAGTTGTCACTTCTGCGGGAAAGAAATGCATACTGACACATCACGCTGTTACTGGTGTTCTCATGGCATCCAAATCTGCAGCAGTGACAGGTGCCACAGTGATGCCCCTTCTCTCCCTCTTGGTCGCTGTGGCGACGTGGATCAATGTTCTCTCATTGTCTGCTGTAGTGGTGGTACACTCGCTCTTTGCTCTGCTCCCATGCTGCCAGGTTGGTAAGCGCATGTGTGCCCTCTCANTATCATGCATTCTAATCACCGCAAACACTTCACTCTACACTTTTTAACACTCCTTGCACATTCACTCACCATGCCTGCACCTGAGGAAATCATTGAACCCTCAGCAAGGCCCAGGTGGCTCATCCCCAAGCCGAGGAGGCATAACAAAAAAATATTGATACAAAAGAAAAAATGGCCCCGGCTGTAGAAGACATTGTCATGGAGCCTCTTTGCTCCATACCTCCTCCTGTTGTTGTTCTCCCTGTTTCTGTTGATGACTCCTGTTATGGCTCCTCTGACATCGCCGCCAATACTAGCAACCCTGCTGTGGCACCGCCTTTCATGCAAGCAGCAGCTGTCCTTGCTTGTGCCTTGCTGCCGTAGCAGTAAAAGGACTTTGAAAGCCCTCAACCACACTTCACCAGCAAGCTGTCATTCTCATATCAGGAGACGTGCTTCAGCTCATGGGCTCAAGGGGAGCCCTTGTGGNCTAGATGCGTACTCACTTTTCTGCTAATGCTTATTGGTCCACAGCCTCCGCCTGCTATGCAACCTGGAAAAAGGGGTGTCAGGCCAATTGACGGCCTTTCTTTCCATTGTGACAGGTTCCATCTCCCAACTGTCTGATCTCTATCTTCATGTTCCAATTGATGAGCTCAAGAGTCTTGCCTTTGAGCCTGTGGCGCCTGACTCTCTCCCTGGAAGTGGTGCCCTTAATGATTTCATGGCTGCCCCTACCACAGACTGGTGGAGCACCCTCCAAAACTAGGGCCTGCACTGCATTGCTGTGTCAGCTGTGACCACCTTGTCCTCGGCAGTTGCTTCCACAGTGTCCTCTGCAGAAGCCACCTCCACGAATTCCAACACTGATGCACTCTCTATCTAGGGCACTGGCTGTTTTGGTGGCCAAGTCAGGACAAAAGACAAAGAAAGAGGTTTTAGAGGGAGAGAAGAAGGCCCCCCATCAGCCCGAGGTGCGGTCACATGCTGGAATTGTGGAACCTCAGGGAATTCCATCCCAAGTGTGTGGCGCCACATGAAGACGCCCGCCTAGCCTCCTCCATGCAGGCACAGGTATGAGCTGTGCTGAAGCAGCCACACTCGCTACCACTACTTGTTGCAAAGGGCACCATTTCCAACTTTCTTGACCGTACTCGCTACAAAAAAAAAAAAAAATTGCTTTCCTCTCGATCCCGCTGAGTCCATCACCACACATCCTCTTGATCTTGTATAAGCCGACATAATTGTCCTCCTCCTGCAATGTTTGCTTGGTGGTGTGGGCCGTTACGTTGTGTGTCCGAGTAATGATATTTCTCGTTGATAATAGACGTTTCCCTTTGTCACAAGAGTGATGTCGCTGAATTTATTGAGTCATGGGTTCCTGGCTGCAGTTCATGCAGCCAGGTGTTGGCTTCAGGAGGGCCTTCAGCATGTGGCCGATGCCAAGCAGAGATGGCCACAACTGTGGCAAAGATTGTCATGGAGCTTCTGCATTCCATTCCTACATTTGTTGGCATTGTGGGTACAGCTGATGCTAGAGAAACTGGGAAGATTTCTGGCTATGATGTTGGTGGGGAAAAAGGGATGGCTGCCTCTAGCCTGGGATCCACTGTCGTAACTTGTTCAGCTAGTAATCCTCTGAATGGCCACACTCTTGCCCCCACTCTCACTTCTTGGTGACAGAAATGTTTGGAGATACCTCCACAATATTTCACGTCCAAGTTGAGTTTTATCTTTGCGGGATGCTTGGTTTAACTCCTGGGCTCAAGGTGAGCCTTTCTGGGAGAAGTATTCCCTTTCTGACCCTACTGCATCCTCACCTTTCGTGTCGTCTCATTCTGAGGCTGCCCGTGCTGTGTGCGCCCTGATCAATGTTGGTCCCAATAACTTTCTTGATGACATTGGGACCTATAATACTAATGCCGCATGACACAGCCTCGCTCGCCCCATTGGTGCATGCACACTAATTCGCAGCTGCAAAGCCATGCAGCACAGAGTGCCCTTACTGCCCAGTTCAACCATTTATGCATGTGCGCTGATGAGTCTATTGATGCATAATGGGCCTCCAGCTTCGCCTTCTTTGTGAACTTGACAAGGCCGCACCTGAACAACACCTGAGCTTTCTGACCTGCACTTACATGACTCTTGCACTGAACTCAAGTGTCTCCCTGCTGAGCCAATGCGACCGGGCTCACCCCTTGGCATTGGTTCATTCTACAAGTTCACAACTACCTGCCTCAAATACTGGTGGAACAACCATGAAATCAAGCACCTCCATTGCATAGCAGTGACTACTATGGCTATATCCTCTTCTTATTCCTCCTCATCCTCTACTGCTACCACATCTGTATCCTTGGCTGCTACGGCCCATCCCACTCTTGGGAGAGGCCGTGGTCAGGGAAATAACGAACACGGCTGAGACAGGGGTCGTGGTCAAGGCGGAAAAGGTAACAACAGCTCACAGACCTAGCCGATGGTCTCCTGCTCAATTTGTGGGGTTGTTGGGCACTTTGCCCCCGAGTGCACAGCCCTTTGTGACAACACACACGTTGTCTCTCTAATGTGTGCTCATTGGCCTTGCACGGGTGTCTCCTCATTTCTTCCTGCCGCTGCCAAGACCACTGTTACCACACCCTCCACCTCCTCCAACTAGACAACTTCTGCACCCTACTACGTCTGTTTTGCATCTATACCTAGCTCAGTTCCTGGGTGGGACTGGGTCCCACCACCCATGGGACCATCTTACCATGGGCCAATCTCCTCTCATTACACTCCCCCATCGTGGTCTTGAGTTGATGTCAGGTTCACCAAGTCGCGCTCAAGTGATCGTCTTCCCACAGATCGCCGAGCCAAAGAGCGTGTCCTTGAAGAATATCTGACAAATCGACTTCACCTTTTTGATCAGGGAGGTGAGGGTGTGATGGGCATGTCTTGTAATCTTGGCTGTGAGTTTGATGGAGCTCTTTGTGGTGCGACGTCTGAGGGGTTCAAGGTTGTGTGGCTGATGCATGTTTGTCAATAGAGGCCTGGTGATTGCGTACATTCCCACGTCGTCTTGTAGACTCCATCCCTCACTTTGGCACAGTCTTTGTATTCCTTTTGTTTGCCTCTGCTCATGTTTTGTGAGGCTTTTGGATGACTCATTCAAGAACCACCCACCACATGCCATGTTTTTGTTCCTCCTTTTTGTCTCTCAGTCTTGTAGAATCTGACAGTTTTTTCCGCACGGGCTCCTGGCCAACTCCTCCCTACCTAGGGTGTCAGCTTTGTTCGCTTCACTAGACCAGGCGGTGATCTTTTCTTGCCAGAATTCTTGCTAGATTTTTTCCCTTCACTACCCTTGATGATCAGGGCAAGGACTTCTCATCTAGTCGTGGCCTTGGAACTATTTCAGTTCATACCTCAAGCCATGTTGTGCTTCGTGTGTTTCTTTTTTATTGCCTCTATCATGTTCCTCTATCTCTTCTATCGCCTTCCGCTACCTGTGCTCTTGTCCGTTACACCACCCTTGTCTCCCAAACACGCTCAGCTCTTGCATCGCCGCATAAGTCACATCCATACTGTTGACATGGTGTGCCCCTTGCCATGAGTGCCATTGATCGTACTCCCTGGTTCGACCACTGGTGAGTGGTCGAACACCTGATCTGACTTTAGATTTGGATTCCTTGGATTTTTCCATGCAAGATCGAGCTTTGAATCGCTCGATTTGAGTGAGTATTCAGAAAGTTAGCCTAGCCCGAAAAACGGGTGTTGGGTGGGTGGAATCTGGTACCCGCCATGGGTGGCGGGATATTCCACCACCAGTGATCCTAGTTCGTCTCCATTGGGCTCCAAAGGCACATGGGCCATTAAGGAATGAATGTGGATGGTCCCCTGGACCAAGGCATGCCCCTCCCCACGTTGGGATGACAGGAAGGGCGCTTCGACAAGGCCACCGTCGAAGCGCCTCCCATCGCTCCCGTTCGTGGGCATGGTGGGCGGCTCGGCTCCACCAAGGGTTACTTCGACGGCCGTAGCAGGGGCTCTACTGCTCCGATTTGGGCGTGCTTGGATGCGTTGGAAAGCTAAGATCACAGGCTATAAGAATCTGATGTAATATCACTATGAAAAATAACAAAAACGTGTTTCGATTCAGATCTACTGAATGCGACGTGTTCTGCCCACTCCTATCCGTGATCCTTGTGCTCCACACTCTTCACCAAAGGTGTCCATTGGCTGCCCAAACTTTGGTAGCGTGCATCACTGAGAGCTAGGCATCCTTGAGGGTGCCTCCACACCCACTAGAGCTAACAAAGGGTTATGGGCCCACGTGCCTAGAAGGACCCTAGCTCATCATCTTTCACGCAACCGCCGCGCGCCATGGCAACGACCGAGCAAGAAAGCAGTATAGACGTCCTCTCGCCTGACGGGAGGGACTTCCCCTTGTGGAGGTGGACCATGGAGGTCTGTCTTGATGACAAGGGACTGCTTGAGCTGGTCAGAGGTAAAGAGAGNGCTCCTGCGGCGTCCGCGACGGCCGAGGAGGTGGAGGCGTTCGAGAAGCGCAACACCGAGGCGCTTGCTCTGATCGCAATGGCGTTGTGCCCGGCACAACGCGCGCATGTCCAAGGATGCACGAAGGCCACGGAGGCTTGGGCATGACTCTGCAACGCACACGACCCGTCGTGTCTTCAGCAACGTCTCCTCCTCATCAAACGGCTTTTCACCCTCCAAGCCGATGAGGAGACCAGCCCGTCGGAGATCGCGCAAGAGGTCAAGTCGATGGTGTCCCGCTGTCATCAGGCGGGATGGGCCATCGACTCCCAATTGCAAGTAGCGGTGCTCCTCCTGGCCCTTCCTAAAAGTCGGGCCTCTGCGATCACCATCGATGTTGATCTACGAGACAAAATGCTGACGTTCGAAGAGGCGACACAAGTGGTGTGCGACCGGTGGACCAAAACCACCGTGGCGGAGCAAGGGACGGCGTCCATAGCATCAGCCCTGATCGTCCGCTCTCAAGGAGGAGAGGGAGATGAAGGGGAGGAAGGGACGCTTCCACGCCGTGCCAAGAAGGGAGAGTGCCATCGGTGTGGCCAAAAGGGCCATTGGAGAAGGGACTGCACAAGGGGAGCTGCAAATCTGGCCACGGAGGTAGCAGAATGGCAGCAGACCAACATAGCAGTCGCCCACTCCATGAAGGGGGCTAAGATGGCACAACCTGAGGCGGGCAAGCAGCTGGCGTGTTTGGAGCAAGGAAGCTCCAATAGGCCCCAAAAGGGAGCCTGCTACAAGTGTGGCCAGTGGGGCCATTGGAAGGTGACGTGCACAGCGAAAGCCGTGGACTCCAACAAGCGTGTCGGGAGAGGACGGCAGGCCGAAGAAATTGTCGACACGCCATGCAGCAGTGATCAGCTCCATGTTGCGGGAGCTGATGTGGTCGGGGACCACGAGGCATGCCGTGGGCATGCAACCTCCACAACTTCCAAGGGGGAGCAGAAGGCGAAGCAACAAACAGGGGCTGCCGCCATACATCACAATGGAGGTGATGTGCTCCGAGGAGGCAAAAAGCAGGTGGATGAGTCGGTCAGGAAGAAAGGCGCTGCGGCGAAGAGGCTTGAAGCGC
>SZWC01001183.1:45031-90478 GCA_023375785.1 Penium margaritaceum | reverse complement strand
GTGACCACTCGGCCGTGTCCATACTCGTGCAGATCCCTGAGGCAGGCGGCCCTGGTGACACCGGCGCGACGACAGGCGGCGGACTACCCGCCTGGAGCTGACCGACCACTGTTCCAGAGCCCCAGATGTCACCGGGACTCCTTCCTGTGCCTTCTACGTCTTGCAGGCACCTTTTGGCGGACTGGGCATGAGGCCCATTTGCATGTTTTTGCATTGTTTACTCGCTGTCAGTCAGTGGATGCATGCATGTGACCAGTCGATGCGTCCGTCTTTTGATTCTGCACGTCTAGGTTCAGACGGCGTAGGATTCTGACATGTGTGCGCAGAGTTACGGCCAAAACAGTGGTTTTGGGCCGGTTTTAGGACAGCTCTTGGACTGCCGCGTGCGACACCCGCCGTGCGCCGCGGCAGGTATTTATGCCCAGGACCTGTCAGTTGTCATTTCTCTCTGCATATGCTATATTGAAGCATTCTGACACTTGGACTTGTGTCTCCTAGCCAAACCCTTGCCGTTGTGTGTACGACCTGTGACTGTCGTCAGCGTCTGATCAGGCACTGACGCCCGGTCAACAGCTGTGTTGCTAGGAAGCTTCCACGCACTTTCTTAGGAATTGCGGTGAATGGAATTGTCGTAGCTATCAAGGTGCTGATCCTCAGGGGGCCATCCGACCAGGCTGGCCCTGTGTCGAGATGAGTAGCCGCCCTCGGCTTTATTCCGAGACATCGGGCTCAACCCCCGGGTGGCAATGTTGTGTCGACGTGCCTCTCGCACTACGGACACCACGTTAACCGGCTGTCGCTACCATATACCCCACACTCTCGCTGTTTTGCTGCTAACTTCTTAAGCAAGCGTTCATGGTCTCTCCCAAGGCACACTGTGTATGGCCCATTGCATAATTTTGTGTGTCTAGCATGTCGTACTTCGAAATTCCGTGGCCAAACTCAGTCAACTACATTTATGTCTCCTCTAGCATGGGCATGCATGCCCCGATTTGATGCTTTCATGTAGATGGTGAAGGCCCTTGACAGTTTGCACAGAGAATGATAGACGTTTGCCCCGCGAGATTTGTGTTTGAACATGTATGTCTATTGAGAAACCAAAAGAACATTCCAGGCAGCTGCAAAGCTTCTTGAACAAGCATCCTCTGCCTTCAAATGGTGGAGATGGAGAGTATTACTAAGCCTAGAATCCTGCTATTCAATGAAGAACTGAATAGTATCCCTCCAAGAGAAGGTGGTTGTCTACCAATGCCTCACCAATTACCCTTGCTGTCACCCATATTCGCACAAATAAATTTGTTTAGTTCTCCCATGTGTCACATTAAAAATTCCTTCACACCAATAGTAGATGTCGAGACACGTGAAGCACGTTTTTCCTTCCCGGAAATGGAATTTTTCCCACGAAATTCCTCGTTTAAAAACTCAAAATAACCAAACATAGGAGAATGTAGATGGCACTAGAAAGCAAATGAAAAGAGGGACTAATATGGATGACAGTACGGAAGGCTAGGCTTTATTCCCAACTACCATACAGTAGGATAGGTCTTACTGCTGGTGACATCCAATGGGATGGCTCTGAGGACCAGCGAACAAATTTCTCGCTCGCCATCTCCTCGGAATCGGCTCACATTGCTGCTAGGCTACCTGCACGCATGCTCCCTCATGCAGCCATCAGCACGTCCGGTAGAAAGCTCACATGGCACCTCTGACTAGCTGCGACGAGGGAATCGCATGGGGCCTTGCTCATGTGGGGTGGCAGCAAAAGAAGAAGAGCAAGTCTTGTGTGTCTTCGCAAATGCTCCCGTGTTGCCTCACTTGTTAACTCGGCTGCAGGTGCGGCGGATCTCACCCTGGCTGCCTGTGAGCGGGAGGATGTCGCCCATCTTCAGCATCGACAGCCTGAACTGCTTGAAGAAGGCGTTCTGGTTCTGTGCGTACAGGCGCACGAATGGCAGCGAGCGGCGATCGTGGAGCAGCGCCATGTCCGACGTGAACGCAGCATTGCCTGCCAGGATGTTCTTGTAGTACTGTGTGGGACAGTCATGGTGAAGACAAGCACAAACACACACACACACACACACACACACACAAGTGAACACACACACACACACACACACACACACACACACACACACACACACACACACACACACACACACACACACACACATGAACACACACAGAGACAGACAGATTATTTTTTAAAAGTGCACATGGTGTGCACCAGCCAAGCAATCACGCACACTTTCCTCCGTTCATCCCACACATGAGAGCATGAGGGCTCTTTCCTCTGCTCGGGTTTCAATAGAAAGAGCAGTAGCATCATTACTAGCAACAGCAGCACCAGTGTTATATCCAGAAGAGAAGCCGACGAGCCGACACTCCCTCTGTCCTTTGTCCTGAAAGGCATACCAGATGGTGCCCTCTCTCATTCCGCCTGCAACATCTCAACGCGTGACCACACAATGCACTCTGTCACACCGAACCTGAGAAGGCAAAGATTGCCAAAGTGGCTGCGCACCTGGTTGTCAAACGTGACGGGCGTGCGCAGGTCGTTTTCGAACTGAGCCATGGGGTTGACGAGGCGATCCGTGCCGTGGTTGCACACCTTGGTGAGCTTTGAGTGCAGCTGGCGAGCCATGGTGGGGTCCTTGTTCGGCGGCAGACGGTCCCCCACGCTCTTGCAGTGGGCATGCCCGAAGGTGTGCGCACCTGTCACGTCGTGTTGTGTTGTGTTGTGTTGTGGTGTGTTGTGCCGTGGTGTGTTGTTTTGTGTTGTGTTGTGTGGTGTGCACACCACCATCGAGTCAAACCGCCGCCATTGCCCATGTAGTGTACGAGAGTGGAGCGAGCGAGTGTGTGCATGTCAGCGAGGCTGGCAAGCTCAAGCGACTGTCCATTCAGTCGTGAGCTGAGGATTGGCTGCTGTGGCAGCACCAGTGGGAGCCGCTGTGGGAGGCATGCCAAAAGCCTAGTGTACATTTTACAGAGAGTGTCACTTACTACTTGACGATTGCATGGCATGGAAAGGCATTGTATGAAATGGCGCATGAATTGCCACATGAACCTGCAAGGTACTGGTCACATGACGTGGTACACCTTGACATTGCATGGCAAGCGCATGGCATGGCGGGTGCGACGCAGTAGTCCAGACTGACCAGAGAGAGCGACTACGTCGACGAGGTCGAGGCCCACTTGCGCGAAGTTGGCGATGAGGCCGGACGTGTTGAGAGTGGCCGCAGGGAGAAACTTTTCTGCCTTCTTCGCCATCGACGTCATTCCGTCGCGCCGTCCCAGGCGAGTGGAAATGGCTGGACCTCCCGCCTGGTATGGCATGGCATGGCGCAGTACGGCGCTGTCAGTACTGCATGACAAGGTGTGCCATGGCAACGCATGGCACTGCATGGTACCGTACAGGACAGCATGGTGTGGTAAGGGCGTTGCATGGCCTGGCCTGGATCGGCACAGCGAGGCATGGCAATGTGGCACAGTCTGCTCTCTCACCCCCCCGCCCCTCCCCCCCCGATCCCCCCTCCTATCCTGTACTCGCACCATCCTACCCATCCATCCAACCTGAGAGCCAAATGTCCACCCCAGCCCTCCCACGTTTCCCAGCCGAATGGGTTGGGAAGCGGAGGTTGGGGGGAGGAGTGGGTGCNACACATGACGTCACTGAGCATATGGGGATTGACCCTGCAGCAAACATGGGCGACACCACTCCACCCAACCCCACAATCCTCCCCCCGCCTCCCTCACCACGCCTCCCTTACCCACCCCTGCCCTCCCCTTCCAGCGACTCACAAGGCGTATGGACTCGCGCGCGGCGAGGGCGAGCACGTCGGCGCACGACACGACGCCGGGGCACGCCTCCTCCAGCCGTTGTTTGATGGCTTCCACCAACTCAAACTCCGACAGCGAGAAGTTGCTCTCCGCGTCTTTCTCCGCCTTGCGCGCGCTCGTCGCGCCGCGTGGCGAGTCCAGCAGCACCGACGCGTCGCATCCCTGCAATGCACGCGAGTTGAAGGGGTTTGCGCGACGTGAGCATGTGATGGAGTAGTGATACATGATGGGTGGACGACTTAGACCTTGAAGTCGAAATCTGGGTCCGGGTTGGGGCCGAAGGGGGGGGGGGGGGGGGGGGGGGGGGGGGGGGGGGGGGGTTGAGTGGTCTCATGGGGTACCCAAAGAGAGCAGGTAGCGAGTGGAGTCCAATTTCGCCTTCGAGCTCTCCAAGAATGTGAGCGGGAGGCCCCCATTATACGACATGCAGGTGGAAAAGGATACAGGGGTCGAGGTTCTCACTTACGTTTTGGCGCCACTCGATTCAACCTCGGCCTCCCTTGCTTCGCCACATTCTGTGGCAGAGCAACAGAGGCTCAACGTTCTTTTAGTGGGCCACAAACACACGTTAAGGAATCGGAAGGAGGAAAGGGGCAAGGCTCGGGGCGTGAAAAGGGGGCGCGCCAAACCTGTACGAAGCAGTCGTGGAAGTGCAGGCGCAGCAGCGCCGGAGCAACGTCGGAGTTGATGCGGAACGCCTTGGTCACCTCGTCCGCCACGATCTTGCCGGCGCTGGGGCAAGTGTCCGCGTAGTAGTCTGCGCTGAGCGGGCCAGCCTCGGCTGCGGCTGGCGCCAGAACCATCACCGACAGCGCGACGAGCTGCAGCACGAGCGGCAGAGGCAGCAGCAGCTGGCGACGAGGGGCGACGGACGGGCGAGCAGGGCGCTCCATGGCGAATGGGTCTCACGGTAGCGGGTGCAACCTGACGTGGAGGCGGAGAATGAAGTGGAGGACGTGACACTGCGATGAAATGAAGCGTGGGTGTGCTCTACTTGTACGCCACGGACCAGATGCCACGACATGAAGTAGGAAGGTGAGGGGGACGCGACGGCATGTGAGGATCGCCAAGAGGGTGTGAGGGGAGAGGGTCGTCGTGGCGCCGCAGCTCCGGCGATACGCCAATCCTCTAAGGTTGGTGTATCGACGCAACTGCGGCGCGAATCGGCCCGATGCGGCAGTCGTAACGAAATGTAGGCCCTGTTCTTGTTTACACGAAACTCGGATTCCGGCTTCCTTCGCAATGTAAGTTTTCCGAATAGACCTCAATGGACCAGTCCTGTTCGATGGATCGTGAAGCTTTAAACTAGAATTCCGGAAGTGATCAAAACACATTCAGGCTGGGACATTAACAAGAGAAATGGGTCCCAGAGGTACCTCAACGAACCCTTGCAAGCTTAGATTTACCGCGCCTGCAAACAGCCTATCTGAGACCTGCCGGCAGCACTCTGGCAGTCGAGGCGGGAACCATTTTCTCGTTTGGGCGCTACTGCGCGACGCAAATGCCGACTCGGGAAATCAAACAAGATCGGTATGTTGTCCGGAAGCAGTTCTGTTCCAACCTCACCGAAAAAATCCTCTTCCAATATCTGCCATGAGCGCCAGAGTGGACTTTGTAACATCACCAAAGTTCTCAACAAGTTCTCTAAAGAATAAAGAGTCAATCCAGTTCCCAAGTGGGGTACTAAATTGTCAAAGGTCATTCAGTTGGCTACGCGCAAAACATTCCTGAACAGCAAAAACACAGTTTTCTAACACTTTTATAACATTCAATAGCTTCACATCTGTGAATTTCATAAAATCCAAAGACAAGGTCATCGGATATGTCTTTTAGTCTCTCCAAATAATGCTAACAAAAACGTTTTGTGGTAAAAAACATCTCTACAGGTATAAAAAACAAATATACTGAACAATATCCTTCATGAGATTTCCGTAATGAAAATAACTCATCATACGTGCTAAGTTTCCCTCTTTGAAAAACAACCATACCACCAATGGCGACGATGCGCGAGATTGCAATGGCATCGAAGGAGTTTAAAATTTTCATTTAAGCGATTTAAAGGGTTTTTGTTGACTACCTTTAGAGCTAACATCATATCAAAACATCAACCATAAGATACACCTTAAGACAAGAAGTTGAACAATTCTTAAGGGTACTTGTAAGATGAGGGATTATGAGTTGACCAAACTAACAAAGTAGCTTGATGGGATGCTTGATCAAGCGTTCATAAGACGCTGTATGTCACCCTACACAACATGTAAAACTTTTGTTAAATATGTTATAGCTAAATGAGGATGTATGTTGACTACTGACAGTTAAATAACATCACCATCAATTAGCCCCTTCTACGATCTAATGAACTTTTAAATAAACTTCATGGGGTTAACATATTTGACAAAATTGACTTTCATATCAACTATCATGTAATGAGCTGTGCTGATAAGAACTTCAAGTAGACTGCATTGTTCATCAAATACAAGCACCTTCCATTCAAAATCATGTAGCTTATAGTCAAAACCAACACAACATGAACGCAATTTCTTACTCGTACCTTAACATACATTTAGTTGAATATCTTGACACCAACCTAGTGTATATTTGAACACAACACGAGCACAATACACACCTTCAAAACATTCACAATATTTTCTAAATCTAACAATTTCTGAAATCCCTCAAAATGTGACATCAATTGCCATTATCAAGTTTTGGCCATATCCTCGGTGATGAACATATTACCATGGACCCAAGATAAGTGGAGGGAGAAACTCATTTGCCCATGTCGACAACTTCTTGGGAAATCTAGGTGTTTTTAAGATTCCAAAACTCATAATTTTTATTCAAAATAGATTACGCTTGAGCGTCAACACCTCTTTCTAAACAGATAAAAAAAACATGAAATAGAATTGGGGGGAAAGGAATAAGAAAACTTCATCTGTTTGGGAAATGCTTTAACCTTGGTGTGAAAACTATTACGTGCAGGTCCAACAATAGACATCATGATGGCCCCCGTCATGTCCAACAAAGCCATGGAAGCCCTTATCCTATGACAACAACAATGAAGAAAATAGATGACGTGGACAAGACTTCAACTTTACCGTGTATGAGAAGAACATGCTTACACTCGTTTCTGTAATGAAGACAGTTCTCTTGCAGAAAATATTTGTAGTGTATCGTCTCCACCAATAATCGTGCCCTCAAATACTTGAAGAACCACCCAAATATAATCCGTCAATAAACTTGATGGATGGAGTTCCTCGTATCCATGTTTGACCATGAAATCAAGCACCAACATGGAAACATATATCTAGCTTATGTTTTAATTTGATGACCAAATTGAATGGCCACGATCAACATGTTGCTATTTCAATGATAACTACATCTTATAAGGTTGTTTGTGAAAGGTTACAAGGAGTTTGACAAGTATCCTGAAACCAGGTTCTAGTTCAATGACCCCTATTAGCAATGCAAATTCACTTGAAAAGTTATTGTTGTTTTAAACAAGGAATTAGGATGGATCCTAAAGGAGGAATATCACCACATCAATCCATAAGATACTTTGGTGAGGAGAAGGGCTTCAAAAGCTGACAAATCACTACAAATGGGACAAGATGCAAATTGGCGTGGTCATGATATAAACATCTATGATATGGGCATGGTCACAAATGTTCAATGACTCAAATACAAGGCTTTTGGCATAATTATTAGCTCTCATGATCTGTAGAAATTTGTAAAAATCTCTACACTTGAATCCATGTTTACACATTGCATTGATGACATTTGCCTCAAGTTTGAGGTAAACATTCTAAGCTAACACAAACACTCCACATGGTTTATTCAAGAAGCTGAATCATCCACATCATCATGTATAATGTTTGCTAAGAAGAAGTGTAGCCGCTAATTTCATGAAGGTAGCAATAGATCATGAACTTTTCAAATCAAACCGTCTAACAAAGAACGAATGGCATCAAATGTTACCATGGAGACCAAGGTTAATATTGTAACTTTATACTATAAACCAATTGAAAAAAAGAGAACAAATATGGGTTTTTGGTGTTGTTGTGACAGTTTTGCAACTTCTTACACTAAGCTAGTTATTAAAGATCAAATGGTAGTAAATGTTTCCATGATTATAGACACCATGAAAACATATGACAAAAAACTAACAAATGAAGCTCGAATAAAACATTTATGTCCTCCAAAACATGAAGTCGTAAGATATTGAAAACAAATAGCCAAAAGGGGGATAAGTATAGTAAACGTTTCCACCATTTTCATGCACAATACTACTTCTAATAATGTACATGTTGACAAAGTAAAAGTGGCATCATATATAGCCTCTGCATTAACACACTCTATTTCAAATTTTCACAAAAAAAAACCTGCAAAAGATGGAACGGCAAAACATTTTTTCCATAACAACACTAGATGCTCTTGAAACGTTTCACCGTCATCCAAGTAGAGAAGCTTAAATCACATCAAAGATGTCTACAATTTTCATGAATACTACAACAAGTATTCAAATGAATCAGTTAATGCAGGTGATTCCACAATAGATTGATCAATTCGAATAGAAATAACTACTACCTTCTGCCACTTTGGAGAAGCTAACAAAATTGGAAAATTGAAGCACAAAGGCTTTATCATGAAAATTCCACCATTTACAACGTCATTTGGCTAGGACAAACAAGATGAGACTGAATTCTTTTCAAAATCCACAAAAATGGTTGCATCCTTTACAACACTTACCATGGATAATTTAGCACTAGAAAACAAACCTAACATTGGAATAACCATTCAACACATTTTGATAAGACTCATGAGCATCCCCATTGATCTGACAAGTAAAACCATAAAGAGGTTTGGCGCTCCTTCTCTAATTGAGTTTTCTAAACTATTACTTCTTCCTTAAACAGTTTTCAAGAGCTAGAAAAAGATCATTGGCATTACCCTCCATCTTCATGTTTGGACATACGTTTAAGGTGAGGAGGTACAAAGGGAAAACAATCATAAGAGCCATAACACATTTTCTACATAAGTGCTTAATTGTTCGAGTGTATGAATGGTCCTACACCTTTGTTTGAAGAGGTCATAAACTCCTCTCACCACGTGTTATGAAGTTGGTTTTTAAACAATCTCTAATCCCAGTAAATGAAAGACAAACATCAACAAGATAAATTTGAGTGATGGCATACAATTACCCCACGTTTAGCACTTTTAATACAATCAAGAAGCAGTAAAAGACCCTCTAAGTGCTCCTAGAGTCATGGTCGGACCACCAATGACCTATATCTTAGACGTTACAAGCCAATTCCACCTTCATCCTCTAAAAAGAAATGATGAAATAAACTACCTTGGACATCTTTTCCTAAAGGCCCGAAAACGTTTCAAAAACTTCCACATTGTTTTGGCCATGCCTAAAAACATTTTTTACAAATGCAACCAAATGAGGACCATAACTTCAAACTAACGTGTGCGCCGACTTTCCATCTTTTCAAACACTTTGTGCAAGCCAACTTATCTTGTTAGGAGTTGATCGAAAAGATTCAAGATGATGACATTCAACTACAAACTAGTGTTTGGTGGCACCGCTCAACCACGTGTTTATTGATAACAATTCAACACTCCCTTGAGTGTTTTCTACTTGCTTGAGTGAAGCTCAGCACCCTCTCACCTAGATTTGAAAATCAACTATTATTATAGTTTCTCTTCATTACTTGGAGGAACAAATTGTCTGGAAATAGTACGAGGGGTGAAAAAGAAGGAAACAAAAGGTTAAGCAAAGTTTCAACACGGAATTCCGCAAACATTGTACAGAAATAAGGATGGGGCTAAGGTGATCATTCCTTTTTGACAATATAGAACGATGCCCCCAAGGGAACATGTTTCAAAAAACCATAATCTAAGATACGATCATATTTCACATAGATTGTACCAAATCTGAATTGTTGTTTTGGATCAACCAAGGCCTCACAAAATAAACATCATCTACCTTTCTTTCAAGAAATCTAATAATCCTCCTTCAAATACCATCTTTAACAGTAGAAAGCATCAACTTTGTGCGATGTTTACATTTACTACTTTTATCATGATTGTTTTAAGCTAAAACACATCTTCGGATTCATTCTCTTTACTATAGAGGAACCTAAGCTTTCCTCTCTTAGAAAAGAGAGGAACGATGCAGAAATGATTGCCTCATCATAACTTACGTACCCTTTAATGCCCCTAATTTTGCTGTAACCCTTCAACGTATAGCCAAAGATTGATTTTTCTACCTACCACTACACCACTTGCGACCTCCTTGTTACCTTTCTAGTACAACTGACTCTTCATCTTGAAGTTGAAGCTTCAAATGCCATATGGTATTCTTCGATGATCTAGTCTCTTATGGAACTACTTATAAATTCCAAGACTGGCCTGCAAGCAAGTCCAACAAGGGTATTTCAAAGGCCTCAGATTACTCATTTTACATTCCAATCCTATTCTTTTTAATTCACTTCGAGTTATGTTTTAAAGGCTACATCTAGTGTGTATCATTACATTCAATCTTTGACAAAGTAAGCTAGTGCATTCGGGAGCACCTTGCAAATTCCTATGTCTCCTCTCAAGCATGTTGGTAAATATACAAGCCGTTCATTACAAATATCACTCCCAGAATAAGTCAAAACGCATTTCACGCGACATCCCTATGGCTCCACAAGACCATTGTTCTCCATACATTCTTGTAGTTGATTCAATTTATTTTCTCAAACTACTGTGGCACACACGTTATGAAAGCTTTTCATATCCACAACAAAATGTATGCCTGTCAAATTTTAATTCCAAATTCACTCCTTCATTTTGCAAAAATCAATTAAGGCTCGTGCTATAATGATTCAATATAAAAACGTTTTATTTCTTCTACAATATGTACAAAGTCTACAACTTATAAGAAACCAAAATCACCTTGAATTCATGGGTTGAAGTTGAGAGACACACCAATCTTCGTCTTCTTGTTTTTTCTAAAATAGTTGTATAACATGGATTTGTCACAAAAGTTAAGGAATACACTCCAAATTTGCAAGATTAAACTATTGTTATGAATTTGAAAAGAAAAACCTACCACAAAGGTGTTCATTGACTACATGATGTAATCTATAGCTGTGTACTTATGTATTTTTCAGAATGATAACAATCATACCGACTCCTAAAATGTTTATGGAAGATTTGAGTTACATCTTTCCAATATTCACAATGGTATCTTCTAGGCTTCCATATCGATTGAACTAGATCCATGCTATTCATCTTCAAATGGATACATTGAGTAGTTATGTCAACGTAAGCATAAGGTATCACTTTACAAGGTACATCAAATTGAATGTGTAAATTTCATCATGTTAAATAATAGAATTTCATCATTTTGTTCCTTCATTTCAATATAATAATTGCATTGTTTAATGGTTTCATTAAAACACGTGTAAAATGGTTCAAAACAAGGATCTTCTAAAAACAAATTTCCAATCAAATATAATATTTCCTTCCAATTCATATAAATTTTATTCTTTTAAGATTAATATTACTGATAAAGAGAATGAGCAAATTGAAAAACTATGAACTAGAATGTAAGAATTTTCTAAGTTCATTCATAAGGCTCTTACCTCTCTAAAGCATTCCTCAGTTTTTGTCCTTCGGGTCAGATATTTACGAACAAAACTAGGTGTTATTGCTCATGACTTTCATGATGAATAAGGATGGATTTCCTTGTCTATAACATTTTTTGCTAAACATTCAGAGTTATTTGATATGGGGTACCTCTTTGGGCTGTATATGTCTCATAGTTTCATTAGGGAATTTATGTAATGCACTTCAGGCCATTCCCTCAACAAGTATGCAAACTATGACAGGTTTCATTCCAATTCAGTTTCGTATAAAACCCATCTTTATATCATTTTTTTTACCAATTAAACTCACCCTATACTCATGGTACTGTGTGTACCCACATAACAACCATCCTCATTTACTACTCTGACTTCTTTTGTTCCATAAATGAATCATGAGAGGATTGAAACCCAAATACAAGAGTAAAGGAATATTATCTTGATCATATCACTTAGAGATTCCATTAATTTGTGTGGCATTATCTCAGACATGAAGATTATAGTTTTCCTATAAAAATTGGCTAGAGAATAATGTCAATGTCAAAATAGAGAAACTCAACTGTTCATCTAACCATGCGACAAGAATGGTTTTATAGCTTTCAAAACACTCCCTTGTACACTTTATATAAACCAATTTCTTTCCCATCCCTTGGCACCCAAAACATTGCGTTTTAAGTTGGTTCAACCCAGGTTGAGTTATTTTTCACAGGCAACATACTCATATTACCCTCAATTTTACTTCCTTCTTCCATTTTGGATTACGAGTCATGGCTATGAGTAACTAGCTACATATCTTCGCCATTCCCATATTTTTTTCTTTGTTTTGCACCAAGTTTCCTTTTTGCGCAAGTGCAACAATTTTGAGTTTTGGCTACACTATCTTATAAAAACTCAAATTAAAAATGTTGGTCATCTATTCTATGAGAAAAATATGGACAGTCCCCTTCTATAAATCAAGATTCACCACCCATGTTTACTGAATGTTTCCTCTCAATTGATGAAAAGAAGCTAGCTAAACTCATGGTTTCCTCTTGGTTCCTCTTTGTTTGGTAATTTGGACATATTTTTTCCAACATGAATGTCATACTTGGGCACACATCATGCCTACATGTTGCTCTCTGGCGTCATCCATGAAAATTATGGAGCAAACTGCGCTAAGATCAACATGTCCCAAATTCACTTACCACTTGAAAGACAAAACAAATGGCATCCATCATACATTTCATCGTATATTTGTTCGAATACATCATCTCTCACCTCCACAACATTCTGAAACATCAAAATACAAATTCTTGTGGTGGCATCCTCATCTATGACATTCTTACAGTACCCTTACCATTCATAGCCCATGACATGAGCCATCACGCCATTTCAAATTGATTGAACATGTCTAGAACAAGTGTGACAAAGATGTGCCACAAATACTGCCATGAATGTTTCTTCACATTCAAGAATCACTACTAAAAGTGACCGACTCATTTGACTCTCTAGATAATGGATGCTAAATATACAAGATTGTGGGCATTCATCACATGTGAGCGTAATCATTGGTAGGAACATCCCAATCATTGGACCTAAGAAACAAATTGACAGCAAATTTGATAGGAATGGATTCTACGCAACCCTTTTATAATATGTTATTTACTCAAATATTCTCATTTGCAACTCCGATGTCGGATGGGCAAGTTCCTCGCACAACTAGTGACTTTTCTACAGTAGTGACCTACTCCCAAAGATTCTTTATTGTAATCTATATGGTTTTTAAATTGTAAGTTATGTAGATTACTCTTGCCACTCAAATGTGTTGCCGCCACACAAGGCCATAGGCCTAGAGTTGTAGTCATGTTCATGGTGCTTAAGGAATACACAATTGCATACTCACATGGTGGAGGAGCATTTCGTCAACTCGGTTACTATTGGCACGTGCTCCTAAAGTGGATGAAAAACTTCCTCGTGCATGTTTTCCTCATAACAAGGTGTTGTGTCACTATCCATAACATGTGAAAATTGTATCAAGACAACTTCAACATGCGTTAGTGGGATGAGGCACTACATATCACAAGTGAAACAAACGTTGAAAATGACACACATGTAAGGGCTCGGAATTCTCCATCAGAAGACTTCCCTTTGCGTTGAATTTTTCAAAATGAGGTATTGGCAAGGTCGGCTGAAAGAGAGGCTTTACCTCATGGAGTAGTGGAAATCCAAGAGGTTGTTGCTATGTCTGAGGATTTAACACTAAACCTATGGAAGGATACGATATGTTTTTTTTTACATGAGATGTTTGAACCTTTTTGCTAATGATATGTCTCTCCAGAAAAATGAATGTGCTAGATTACTTGTGTGAACATTCCTTCTACCTTGTTTGTGTTACCATCCATTACTATTGTAAATTTACATGCCGACTCCATGGTGCTAGCAACACCATCATATTAGTACCACCATGGTGTTGGTTGCACCATGATGCTTGTTACACCATGGTTCTTGCTACACCATTATGAATCTAGCACCATGGTCCTGCTAACACTATGGTGCTTGTTGTGCGAAGGTGTACTAATCGCCATGGTGTGACCAGCACCATGATGCTATTACCAAGCACCATGGCACTGGCAGCCAATACCATGATGTATGTAGCAACATGATACTCGTTGCACGCACAACGGTGCTCATCACACCATGGTGTTAGCTACAACCAGCACCATGGTGTAGGCTACACCATGGTGTTGGCGACCATGGATAACATTCTATGGCAAGGACCATGGTAGTTGCGTCACGATGGTGTTGGTTGCACCATGGTGTATGAAGCAACTCAGAGCCTCCACCATCGTGATGTTGCCTACACCATAGTGTAGGTAGCACCAAAGTGCTCGTAGCCCTCACCAAGGTTACTGAGGCATTCTGGTACAATCAACACCATGGTGTTGGCCACTTCATGGTTTTGGTATCCATGACTACGGTAAAGCATCTAGCACCATGGTTCATGTTGCACTTGCAATATGGTTACACCATGGTGCTAGCTATAGCACCATGGTGCACCACAATGATTTTGGATTCCAACACCATGGTTCATTCTAAGCCACTAAATCACCACAATCATGGTGGTACTACCATTATGCTACAAGCATCATGTTGCTTACTACCAAGATCATGGTGTTGATACCAAGCACCGTGGTGTAGGATGCCACCACTATGATGATTGCTACACCATGGTGTTGGCAACACCATGGAGCTCATGCAACCATTATGTTGCAAGCTTCATGGTGCTGAAAGTCAACACCATTCTGCAACACCATGGTGCTAGTAACCACCACCATTTTGTAAGCAACAATCACCATTGTGCTACACAATGTTTTTCTACCAAGATCGTGGTGATGGTTGCACCATGGTGCCTCTATATCCACCATCATAGTGCTGGCAGCACCATGGTATTCCTAACACCATGGTCCCTCCTTGGCTCCCCTCCACCCTTCATCCATATCCTGCTCACCATGGTGTTTACAACTAGCACCCTCATACTTTGGAATGCATAATTGCGTGAGAAGACTGCTATGAAGTTCCACCATGGTGCTAGAGAAACACTATGAGGCTGCATCATGGTGCTTTCTACACCCAGGTGTAGTCAGCAACATGGTATAGCCAGCACCATCATGCTACTGGAAGGGCACTTTGGTGGCACGTGCATCAAGCTATCAATAGCCACATTGTCGCGTGCATCACATTATTTGTTGTTTCCTACCATGTCAACGTTGACACCATGATAGAGCTGCTAACATTGTATTGATGGGGCATTGAGAAATCCAAACACAAAGGTGCTCGTGTAAATGTCATCCCTACATGCAAACTATGTTGGCAAAATCTCCATGGTGCGCACACTAGCACCATGCTAGTGTGCGCTCCATGTTGTTGCCTACGGACATGGCTACACACCATTGAAGACACCAATATGAATCCACCATGGAAAACAATACTCACCATGCTTGAAACCATTGCCCTACCACCGTAGAAGCCATTAACAAATCATCATGCACAAGGGGCTACCGTAGGAATGATTAGGAAAACCATGGACAGGCGCCACCACCATGATGTTGGCCGATTACGTGCGTAGCATGCACCAATTTCTTAGCATTGTGTTGATGGTGGCCCTAAAAAACAGATTTGCCACATAGTCCTTGCGGGCTTTGCGCATAATATGAAGCCTAATGCAGAACTCACATCATTGTTTGCCACTGATGCCAAGTCCATTGGTAACAACCTAGCAAATACGCCATCATGCTCTTTGTCCCCCATGCATGCATCTTCTTGAACAAGACATGGAAGGCATTAAAATCCACTTGAAGAGCTGCGTATTTTAGGGCTTCTAACATATCATTAAAACGCAAATCTATGGTCATCTAGCAAGGGTCATCAAAAGCCATGAAAATGAAAATGTTTGCCCCCCAAAAGTGAGGAACAAGAATTAAAATAACTTGGGATTAGTGAAGTCCAAAGTATTTGCTTTTTGCCTTTGGTGTCATATAACTTTGATTCTTAGGGCAACTTTCATTGTTTGTGGAAGTTTGTATCAACTCTTGACCTTGTCACTAACTTTGCACAGATCGAAGATCGGCACCTATTCCTTGTCCTAGAAAGAAAATAGGGAGTTAAGCGCAGAGGAGTGTTGCATGCACACGATTTTGCACATGTAAGAAGGGGGGTGTTGACTTTTGCCAGGTGGTATCAATGTTGACGCACCACCTTGGTGTGAGTGGGAGTGCATTCGGCAACTGGTCGAAGACGAGGGGCAAGCGAATGGCCACTTTTAGCTCAAAAGCACTCTTATGGGAAAAACATAAATCATGTGAGGTTTGAAAGATTATGTTTTTTTTTAATACATGCAAATGGAACAGTTTGTGGGAGTTGCTAGAGGTCAGATTCTGTAGCAAGTTTCTCGTACGTCATCGAAGGTGCGATGTAAAACCCGCGTGATTCGAGGGTGGGGACACAAAAAGATGGTTTTTCACTGTCATTTCATTGTCTTAAAACGTCTCAAAACATGCCAAATCACAGTGTCACCGGTGAAAGTTGCTACAAGCTGTGGTATGACCACAGGATCCCAACTACTACCTTAGTGGCGGTTTCTTCGAGAGAGGGAACCCGAAGTGTGAGTTGGAGTTGCTACGGGCCAATGCAAAAGCGGCCTTGTTAATTTTATCTATGATATGATAGCATAGAGATCCCTTTACAAATATGTCGGAGTCAACTTTTCTTGCATAATAATTTGGTGGATCTCGTCTCTCACGGTCATATCGAACGCTGTCGGGGGCTTCATGTTCTTTTGTGCAGTAGTGGCGTTTTGAATTTCTGGCGGGCATTTACGCCCTTGTTGGCGAGGGACAACGTCGACAGAAGTGGGGAATGCAAATTCAATCGCGATTGTCATCGAATGTACAGACAATTGGAGCTTTCACGAGAACTTTCGTACCCGTCCTCGGAAAGACGGCTGCCCCGAAAGATGCGTCCATGTCAAGGAACACGTCTTGATAAGTTGGTGCACTGTTCATTTGTCGATACCTCCGACCATAAGTTTGAAGCACTTGCGCCAGGCTGGCTCGCGATTGCGTTTCGGATGTGTCTGGGTAACCTCGAATTACTGCGGGGCGTCACGTTCAACTGAGTTGGAATTTGTACTGCAAACCACAATTTCTTTGCGAATGATTATGAGATAAGAGAATCGATTTGTCCGAAAACGTTGAGACGGTGCCTATGGGCAGGAGACCGCTCACTTTGGCTCATAGAAGCGGTAGACGATGTCAACTAGCTGTCGAAACGGTACCCCATGAGGAATCGCTCATCCGTGTTAGGCCACCCAAACTAAGGCCCGGAACCGATGTATTGATTTTGATGTTGATTCCATGATAGTAGATGGTGAACGGAGAGCGGATTTTGAACAGGTAGAAGATGTAAAACACAATTTAGAATTTAGGACACTTAAGCAATTTCAAATTAGTGGAAAGTGTAATTCCATGACAAGTATCAAAACAATCGAACATGCACATACACGTGACGAGTTACGAACGAAGCATAGTCGATGTCGTTGGGCCTGATGTCGAGAGACACGTGCAGAGTTACGTCGTGATTGGTCGGATTCGAGAAGGTCCGACGAGAAGTCGGGAGTCTTAGAGTATCGATGGTGCAGATGCGCGATGCATGTTTACCAATATGGGTCTGTTGAGAGTTGTCAAGAAGTCGACCAAAATGTCGTGACACTTCTGTTCGTAGGTTCGCAAGAATGGTCGAAGCTGTCGGAAGGTTCGAGAATATCCACTTAGGGTGGAGCAGTTGGCCAGCTTGTCCTCAGCCGTCGGAGTGAATATCGCGGTTCTCATAACGTAATGGGTCATTTGTAGAAATAGAAATGCCCACTCGAGAATGTTACGACTCGTGTACATCTGGTACGTAACACTTCGCCCCCGCGTCGTCCCGATGCACGTACAATTGTGGCCCTGGGAAGGCGGTGGTAGCCATCGACAAGATGATCAGCGTCAGGAAGGTTATCGTAGGGCTCCTAGCTATTGTGCGTGGCATCGTAGCCGTACCACTTGACGTTACATTCTATTCTCTTACCTAGTCCTTGATGGCCAAGGATGTCCTTGATGATGCACTTTGTGTCTTTATCTTCTTGAATGAGAGGCGTAGAGGGTTTACATCTGCCACGGAAGTTCTCTCCGGGGTCTGAGTGGTGCTTGAGTCTACTGACATGAAATACCGAATGAACTTGCATAGTGCCGAAGCCACGCAACCATAGGGGTTTGCATGCGTTCAATCTCAAACGCTCACAACTACCGAGGTTTGAGCTTCGAATAGTCGGATCCTCAAAGCTTGATGTTCGGTGACCAGCGATCACCAGCGATGAAGATGTCGTCGTTGCGATGTCGGTTAGTTGCTTGCTTCATCACTGCTTGTGTCTTCGCGAGAGTCTGCCGTGTTTCCTCCCAGACGGTGGTGAAGTCGCATCGTTGAACGTCAACTGCTGGAATAATGCTGCGACTTTGTAGTCGAGCAAGTTTGGCAGGAATTTTTCCATACACCACTTCATATGGAGTTTTACTTGTTGCGGTGGAAACTGCCGAAACATATGCAGTTTTGGCGGTCGTGAGTTTCTTGTGCCTAATCCATCCCATGAGGTTCGTGTAGCGTTCAGAGTAGTTGTTCGTGCGTCTGGTTTATTCGCTCGATTTGACCATCGGTTTGAGGATGAATAGCCGTCGAATGTTGAATTCTGTTTCCGTAGCAAGTCATCAGTTTGCGCAACAATCGCTCGTAAATCAACTATCTCTGTCGCATGTGATGGTTTTTGGTACTGCGAGTAGCCGTACGATGTTCTTTAGAAACAATCGTGCCATTCCTTCGACTGTGACGGTGGTCGTTGTCGGGATGATGTGGGACATTTTAGAAAACCTGTCGACAACCACGAGGATGGCGTCATATCCCTCGAGCGTGACTGGCAATCCGGTGATGAAGTCCATAGAGATCTCTGCCCACGGTTTTGTCGCAACGGGAGCGGTTGCAGAAGTCTGGGTGGCCTCATGCGATGAGATTTTTGTCTGTGACAAGTGTCGCAGGTTTTGTAGAAGTTGACCACGTCGGATTGCATTTTGCCCCACCAGTGGTTTTTTGCCGTCTCTTTCAATGTCTTGTCCTCTCTGAAGTGTCCACCTGGACCGGTGTCATGGCATTATTTGAGTAGCATATGGCGGAGTTTGTCGTTTGGGAGAACGACCACTTGGTAAGTAAATCGATGTCGCCAGGAGGGTGCGTCAAACTATAACTTGATTTTATTAGATTTGCCATGTTGATTGTAGCCTCGTGCGAATAGTCACTCGAATTAAGGGTCTCGCTACAACTGTAGGGTTGCTACGTTCGATGTGAAATCTGGTCAACGGCTGAGTGCATTGACCGGATTGGTTATTCCTGGCCGAGACTCGATTTTGTAGTCGAACCAGAACTCGGGGAATTCCATCCATCCGGTTTGACATCGATTAAGATTCGGCTGCGTCTTCAAATATTTCAATGCGTGGTGGTCAGTGCGCACGATGCATCGGCGACTCTAGGTAGCATCGCCACGTCTTGGAGGTGTGCACGACCGCCAACATATCCTTTTTAATGAACGGTGTCGTTAAGTTCCGGTCCTTACATTTTTCGAGGCATGTAGGCGACCGATTTCTTGCCATTTACGTGATCTTGTACAAGAATCCCGCCAATGGCTTGGTCTGATGCATCCATAGCCATGACGTAGTCAATCGTTGGATCGGCTAATCGTAAGGCTAACGCCGAGGTCATAGCGTTCCGCAAAGCAGTGAACGCTTCTTGTTTGATATCCCCCCACCGCCACTCATTTTTTTTTCGATTGAGGTCGGAAAGAAGCATTGACACTCACACGAATCGCTGGTAGCACTTGTAGAATCTGAGAAAACTTGAATGTCTCAAACTTTGGCTAGAGTTGGCCGATTAGCGACTGCTACCACTTTTTTTATTCTATGGTGATCTGTCCACCGTTGATGATGTGACCCAAAAACTCAATCGAACAATGACAGAAGTCGCATTACAAGATTATAAAAAAATTCTCTCTCTGCAAAACTTCAAGGACTTTTTGGACTTCTCCATCATGCTCCTCCGAGGTGCGGTTGTACACCAGAATGTTGTCAAGGTATACCACTACAAAATTGTCAAGGTGTGGATGGAAAATGATGTTCATTGCCGCCATAATTGTCGCTGGGGCGTTTGTGAGTCCAAACGGCATGACCGTGAACTCAAAGTGCCCGTACCAAGTCCGGAATGTTGTCTTCTTCATATTGGCAACTGCTACGCGTATCTGGTAAAATCTGTTGTGTAAGTCATTCTTGCTAAAACTTCGGGCTCCTCGAAGTTGGTCGAAGAATATCGTCGGCTCGAGGGAGAGGGTAGCGGTTCTTCATGGTAGCATTGTTCAACGCTTGATAGTTCATGCACATCTGCATCTCGTCGCTTTTCGTTTTTACGAATAGTACCTTTGTAGCATATGGTGATGTGGATGGGTGGATGAACCCCTGACCAAGCATCTCGTTGAGCTGTTTTCTCAGCTTGGTCAGCTTGTGATCGCTCATTCAATAGGCCCCTTGGACGGTAGGTCTGCTGACAAGCTTCATTTGGATGCGATGGTCGATGCCTCGCTGAGAATGAAAAGGTTTTGGGGAGTTCATTGGAGGAGACATTCGCAAACTCTTCGATGAGTGGTGCGAACTCTTTGGGTACCATCGCGAATTATGTCAAGGCCGATGAGGCCGATGGTGAGTCAGCTACTGCCACTTCTTCTTCTATTGGCTCGAGATGAATGAGCCGCGCATGAGCTCCTCTCCGTATACTTTGCTTGAGTACGTTGAATGGTATCAGCTATACCGGCTGTCACCTTTTGGCTTCTGTGGCTTCCTCTACTACTTCCATCTCTACTGCTTCCGCTCTCGGATTCCGTCCCACATACAAAAGTTGTTGTTTTGCAACGTATATCTCCACGTAGACGACGCCACTGTTCCATTCGACTTACAAATTATGTTGGTACAGGAAACATCGTCCCAGGATGTTTTGTGGTTGTTCATTAGGCAAGACCTCAAGTCAGTTACATCTCAAATATTTCCCACTTGTGGCCGTAGTGGTTCTTGGAGTCTCTGCATCTGTAGCCTCTTGTTGATGGTTTTTCCTTCAAACACCCGTGGTGCAGTCTGCAAACCTAGCTTTCAAACCATGTCATTGCTCACGAAGCTATCCGAGGCTCCTTTATCCAACAGAGCTAGTACCGTTCCACGACTTCTACATTTTTTAGGTTGAACTTTCAACAGTATTGCCGGTTGGTCGTCCTTGTACCCCTCGTCAAACTTTGCGATTTAGAAAGCCCTCTACGGTGATGTGGGCCATTCAGATGGGTGATCGTTTGGTGCACATCGCTCCTCGCGGACAAGAGTTCCGCCTTTTACACTTGCCCTCTATCGTTTCCCGACTCATTTTTCTACGACTTCCCCCCTTTCTTGGCATGTTGCTTGCTTCGACAGTTTCGATTGATGTGCGTGACTTTTCTACAGTTGTAGCAGGTTCGTGTCTCTCTCTCGTCAACGGTGTCTAATTCCAACGGAGTCAAGGAGTCCACCGACCGGGTCTTTCCACTTCCACAATTATTGTGGTTAGGAGGTCACCAGCCCTAATATTCCTGTATTAGAGTGCTGTAGTCGATGCTGCTGATCATTTGTGTTGGTGCCATCATCCGTTGAAAGTTTTTATGGATATTGAAAATAACGATTGCACACCAGATATCTCGCTTTAGGCTGTTGTTGTGGTGAAAACAGAGTTCATCAGGGGCGATGTCTGATCCGGTGATGATCTCGCAAAATCTTCGTGTATACATCGTAACACTGGACTATTGATGTAAACGTTGTAGTTTAGACCATGCGTGTGAATTTTCATTTAGTCGTCCAAAGCGTGCAAGCATCACACACCGGAGTTCGTTCCAGTCGGTTGGTGGCGTCAGCGTGTCTTGCCACTACGAGTTGATCTCCTCCAAGGGTAGAACAATATGGTCGGTGATGTGAGATGGGCGCCGTAAGTTGTTGATGTTGCTCCGCCGGTCTCTTACTGTCGTTGGATGCTCTTTAGGTCAGACCACCGACTTAATGCCGTGCCACGCCAAAAGCGCGACCACGAGGTCAGTTTTCTTATGTTCGTTATTGACCCCAACATCTGTGAAGTACACTTCCAAACATGTCAACCACAGCCAAACCGTGAGTCCTCTTGAGTCTGTAGGATCAAATGGTTTTGGTGGAGCTGGACAAAGATTGGGTTTGCTCGAGAGCTAGTGATTTCTCTTGACGAGCACTGCTTTACGCACGCTTGTGTTGCGAAGTGCCTCCATCGCGACGTTGAGTTGCTAAGGCAAGTATCTGTTCATGCCCTCGATTGCGAAGATCCTATTTACCAATTACTTGTTGATCCGCGCCTTTCGTCTTGTGTTATCTGTCGTCCCTACTGACCTTGTCGAGGCTGTCGACAGGGGCAGCTGGTTTGTCGCCATCGGTTTTGTGACCGGATTGGTTGCTCAAGCCGTAGGGGTAGTTCCAGCTACCGCAAAGCCCCCAACGCTAAGGTTTGTTGTCACTTCAGGGTTTGCGTGCATCGGCACGTTCTACTACTCCATCACCGAGGACCTGTTCAAATCACCATCTGATTTAGATGTTAAGTCTCATTTTGCGCCCAAACATAATGGGTTCAAACGAGTGCAGAACGTGAACTTAGTCCGCCAAATACCCTCTTGTTGTTCCCTTGTTCCTCACAAGCCACCCCTGAATTGAAGGACGCTTGGCGTTTCGGCCTATGGCAAGTCGACAGCCGTCCATCATGCTCAGAGACCAGCACAACACAATGTCCGTTTGGAGGTTGAAATCTAGATATTTGAACAGAAATCGATTGATGTATCATCTTCCAGCAATGACTTCCATCCAGCCGCTAGTTATAATGAAATAGCATTTTTTTAGAAGATATCTCGATGAACATCCAAACGTTGTACGTCTGAAAAGAAACCCTCCAATTGCTTTTTTTTTTCCTCAGAGATGTTGGGAGGCCCGCCACATTGGCATACAATCATCGGGAGTCCATGTAACATCAATGCGTGAACAATTATTTCAAACAAACCTTTTGCAAAGCAAATGGCGTAATTGTGGTGCTCAAGAGTGTTCACAGAATATATCACCGTTTTGCGTCCCACTTTCTGAAAGCGCAAGATCATAGAATCAAAATCAAATTCAAAGCCTCCGATCTGTACCCCTGTCACCTGAACAATTATGTTAAAATTTTTCTCAAACCACGGTCCACCAAATTCAGACATACATCAAACTTTGAAGGACCTTCTTTTTCCCATGAAGGTCATGGAATAAAAAAAGAACACTTTTGGACGCTCCTACCTGGTGCAGCGCCGAATCGCTTTTGAGCAAGGATACGCGGGTGCTTCACAACACGAACAAAATTATTGGTATACGTTCTTCCAAAATTTGAGGATAGATGCGCGTTAAAGGCGGACATCGATTAGAGCAAGTTTGATGGACCTCAGGTTGCAGTCCCGCTCATTCAAACCTTTTCCCTCCTACACGTAGAATGAAACATCAATAAAAGATCAAGATGGAAATGAATGAAGCCCTACAATAAAAGTCTATGAATTTACATCGATTCATTGCCTCATCGTGAGGGTTGTAGCATCATAAAAGGATGATGTTCTCTTTGATTGAGCTCATGTGCTCAAGTCACAAAATTAAGTATGGAGTGAAGCTACCCGCTCGACGTTCCTTCATTCAACGAGCCGACACGTACACTAGCGATCCAACATGTACGTTTCAGACAATTCAAGAGACATGCCACATCATTTGTACATTTGCATCGTGCGATTGATCTATTCTGTATCTTTAGTAGTGAAAAGTGAATGGCACCTTTCAATAGATTTTTGGGTCACATAGTAACCTGTTATAATTGGTTCGCTGCAAGAAGATGTTGTAACAACATCATGATTAGTGGATCGGTCACGTTTCTAACGTGTCTTCAAATGACAAAGCAAAGATTATTGCAGATGTAAGAGTAGGACAGTCGGACTTGAAATCCTACAACATTTTCATAAACAACACACCGGACATCATGGAACCAGTAAAGTGACGCCAATAAGGAAACAAAGGACACTATGATTTGGATCCAATCCCTACGGTTAATGTTTTCATTGGACCAGCAAAAGTACTGATCTGGGGTAAGAATGGTAAGAACACAAATAGCTTTTTTATGATCGTTCCAGGTGAAAGACATGCTATATAACCTTAAACATGGGAAATAATTACATTTGTTTTGTAATTTACGCATAATTGGAATGTAAAGCCCATGTTTTAGGATTGTAACCTTTATGATTGGCTAGTATTTCTATGTCTAGAATAAGGACAGTTGACCAGACTACCTTATGAGATACAAATGTGGATTCTTTTGCTCTGATACTATGTAACCCTATTCGCACTTTGCGTGCACCACCCGCTCGCACCCGCATTTGAATTCTTGAGGCTTGCAACGTACTATGATCTAAAGATGTCCTGCCAAATGGTCCTCCACTAGATCTCTTGAACCGTGCTTTATGATGACCATGTTTTCGGCATTTTAATATTTTGCATCTGTTTTGAAACTTCTTTACTGAAGCAGCTTTGCCTAGCATGCACATCGGTCTTGTCAAAGAACTCACACGTGTCATCTCCATGTAATGAAAAACACTGTACTTCCATGAATGATACTTTCATTGAGGGCAAAAAACTCTACAGTGGGTGAATAAGTGACACGTAGTAACTCCATTGTAGTAACCACCAGAACCAGATTATCTTACATGTTTCATTTTGTGACTCGATAACACATCTTAGAGCCAAATCTATGTGATCCTGGATTTGATGAGCAAAACCCTCTTTAATTTTTCTTCGACATGGTGTGAACAAGGACAAGGCACGCATGGATGTCCATTATCCCCCCCTCCCAACGTTCAGATTTCACCAAGATCTAATCTTAGGGTGTGTTTAGGAAGCACCACATAGGATTGTAATTCTCAGTCTCATTCTGAATCCCAGGTCTGCTTTTGCTCTTTGATCCTGGCTATTTGCATTTCCCTCCGACCATCAAAGTCAAGCCATCCAACTTTTGCGCGATTCACACTTTGCAAACCTTCTTACTATTGTACCTTTTCTGCTCGTTTGCATTACTTGGTTTGTTTTGCTTTGGTATTCTCAAACCATCTCTTTCCTATTTATGATCATCCGTCATCTTTTGCCTGTTCCATAGTCTACACGTGTTTTTTGCTTCCAAATGTGACCGTGATCGGTGAGAGTCATTGTGGTCAATGGAAGAATCATTGTCAAGAAAGATCGTCCTTTAGCGGTCCATCAGCATAGGATTGTGGTTCACACTCCTATGCAGAGCCTCCTAAATACACCTTCGGCCTCGTGCAAAGCCCTCCCCTCCTCTAGGGTGAGGTAACGATCAACTTCAGGCTAAGCCTTGAGGGGAGAAATGAGGTACGATAAGAGTGCAATCTAACCAAATGAATATGTTTGAGAACAACTACTGAAGTTATGTCACCATACAACGAGTTATGGCAAAGCTTTCCCTTCCCCTCTCCACGTGTTATTCCCTTCCATGTTTTGCACCAAACACCAGTGCTATAATCATCGACATATCACCAATTATGCTTGCAGTAGTGTAGCGAAGATCGGCCTCTCAACATGGCTTTAATGGACCCCTAGCCTATGGGTGGTTGCACATGATGGGCTGAGCATTGAATACCATAGATCAAAGTGTTAGGGCCTAGTCTGCTGAGCTTTATTTCTAGTTTGTTGCATTTTATGAAAGCAACAAGGTTTCCTTCCCTTTCTAACCACCAAGGCTGGTCCAATCTTGGGTGGGGGGATTGTACCAATGGTCGGCCTCTTTGAATGGCTAAAACAAGTCCCTGATCCAGGGGCTGTTGGGCAAGATAGATTGATGGTAAGAGACCCACAACAACATTAGTTTTCTTGGGATGCTTTGTTTATGATGTGATGCTTCCCATCCAAACCTTTACAACTAGAGAGAAAGTATGGAGGTACACTTTTCATGCATGATTATGTTGCACATGATAATTTTCTGGTGGGACCCACTAGTGTAATGATAATAAGAGTAAATTGTTTACGTGGACCTTGATTAACTTATGCAAAACCAGACAAAAGCCATTAAATCCCATCCTCTTAATTATTTTGTATTTTTATACCTTGATTCATCTTTGAAAACTATTAAAGTTGATCAAACTGATACATCATTTTCCTCGGAGATCATGCATCGAGGTTCTGATGTGTTGGGCAAGTTACTTATGAACATTATGGTGTCTTCTCTCTTTCCATGTGCAAAATCATTCCACAAAGCTCCCTTTTTAACCATGATAAAACATCTTCATCAAGTTTCATGGAGACAACATCAACGCATAGTGAGCGCATGGGCATGGATTTTACAAATGTCATTGTTTAACATTCGTGAATACTGAACTGACCTAATGACCACAACACTCGAACCAAGTTGTCCAGAATAGGATGCAATGAACACATTTGTTTATTTTATTTCCAGTAAATGAAGAGGAGTGAACTGTCATAACCATGTGTTACCATTAGATGAGAAAAGTGCACAGAGACTTCTCAACAATGTTCACATCTGGAACTTTCACATAATGTAGCCTTCATGTAATGCAAAAAGGTTGATTTTCTTACAAGTTCTCATTTATTTTGAAGAAATCCAAGATACCATAAGAGCAACGGTGGAGACACCATACTTACATCATTGTTTTGATCAAACATCTCCGCTCGGTGTAACACGAAGGAGTTTTGTACAATATATTTTGCAAAACTCCTTCGTGTTACACCAGGTGGAATGTGGATGGTGTATGGGTTTAGTTGCAAGGTAAAAAACAAATGATGACGTTAGTCACATATACCAAGTTTTACATACGATTAGCAATTGTTACATCGTTGAGATAAAATACATCTTTCTCTCGATTGTGGCAGCTACTACTAGACATGTTACAAGGGGAAATAAAACATGATGAAGCCCTATGTATAACGGGCTGGAACCTCTAGCTCCTCCTCTGAAGTCATTGTCGGGGTTAGCATAATGGCATTCTCAGTCCGTGTCAGGGGTTTAACCCCTTTGCAGGACAGAGGGGCAATCGTCATCAACGACCCAGAGTAAGGAGACTCGAATGTTTCGAGTCTTTGGAGGCCCATTTCCGTTTTTAACCCTAACCCTGGCTTTGGGACCCAAACCGGGGGTTTTTACCTCAAACTCATGTGTTCGCACAAGTTATTCCATTGTGTTAAGTCAAATTTTGTCGCAGACAAACTTTGATTTACGTTTTTGACATTGTGGGACAAAGTCGTCACGTACGAGGCACCCTGGCAATTTTGCGCCAGGGCTCTTGCCTCTCTCATGTCTCGTCCCTTGTACCCCTCCCTCGTACTTGCTCACTCACTTGCGAGGAGGGCGAGCGGGGGCAAGGACACGAGGCCACGAGGCCTTGCCCTCCAGGCCCTTGCAGCCCCTCAGTCGCCGATCGGGCTCAAGCCGCGATCTGCGGCTGGCGACTGGCCGGCTGGTGGCCGGCCGGTCACTTGGCCGGCCACCGGCCGTCCAGCCGACTGGCAGTCAGTTGGCCAGCGGCTAGCGAAGTGCTGGCCTTTGGCCAGCCCTTGCTGACGCGAGGGGTGGTGCGCAACCACCCCTCGCTTCAGCAAGGAGGAAGGGTTGAACCAGCCCTCCCGCTACATTCCTCCCCACTTAGTATGAACCTTCTCGGTTCATGAACAACAAGCAAGATTATAAGATAGTGAGTCATCAACATTGTGAAAGAAATTCAATGATTTCAATCACCGGCTAAACATGAACACATGCATGGCACTTGAACCTAAGCTGTAGCTTGTTGGTCAGCACGGCTAGCGGCCTCCCCCCTTTAGGCTGGGGAGTCCGCGCGACAACTATGTTGGGCGCCCCCAACCTCCTATGGTCGCAATCCATGAATGCCGCCCTGCGGGTATGTTGGTCACATTTTTGTATTAGGTGGTGCCCCCTCACATGCGTCGATCTGTACAAGTAGTGAACTTGCTCCGACACTCATTGACCACCCCATGGGCAACTGAGATTCGGGCTCCTATGAGTTATGTTTAGGTCCACATCCGGCCCAATGAAAGAGGTATTCCCTAACAACCCATTACCGGAGATTATGCTCTCAGTGTTGGGGTAGACAAAGAACTCTGTATTGGCCATCGGCAGCAAGGACTGTCGGTGGTGGTTGAATGGTTCCCTGTGCTGTGTGTGGAGCCAACAGGCTCACATAAAATACGTCAGGTATCTTCATACTCGGCCGAAGCAGCAATCGGTATGCCACTGGCCCAATGCATGCAATGATGGGAAACGGCCCAATCCACTTCAGTAACAGTTTTCGTGCCCCTAGAAACTTTAGCCAAAGATTCTTTGTGCTAATCAGCACTTTGTCACCGATGTCAAACAAGACCTCACGGTGACTTTTGTCGGCATATGCCTTTCGTTGTTCCTGAGGAGCTTGAAGGTGACCCTTCGCCTCCTGTAACAAGGAGTCTATGCGCTCAAAAAGGCTTGAGTAGAAGGAACCTATTCTCCTCTACTCCCAGTCTTCACCAATGAAGAGGGCACCACTGGATGCCGACCACAATTCAACACAAACGGTGTGAACTGTGTAGACTCCTTCACCGAGTTATTCACCAAAAACTCTACCGGTGCTAGAAATGCATACCTGTCATTCATGGCAGGGTCCACGTATATGCGGAGCATTTATTCCAGAGTGCGGCTCATGCTCTTTGTTTGTCCATCAGTTTAAGGGTGAAATGCTATTGACATTTTGCGACTCGCTCTCAAAGTACTCGTGCATCTTTTGCCATAACTTACTGACAAATTTTATACCTCAATCAGAGATAATGCGCAACAGTAAGCCGTGGTACTTTACGATACCCTAAAAGAAGAGACGAGCGGTCTCCTCTACATTCACATCAGTGGTTGTAGGAGTGAAGCGTGCTATCTTCGTTAGAAGATCCACAACCACTAGTATTGTATCGTGGCCATGGGCCGTGTCTAGAAGACCAGAAATGGAGACCATGATGACGCACTCTTATGGAGTCCCACAAATGGGAAGCTATCGGAGGAGTCCAACAGGCTTTTTGTTACTAGCCTTATTCCAAAGACATGGGCCGCATGTCATGCTGTATTCACGGATATCAACACCATATCCTAGCCACCAATAGTGGTCGGAGAGTCCCTGTCCGATCTTTCGAGGTCCCACATGACCTACCATCGGTGGGTTGTGGAACTGGGAGATAATCTTTGCTCGAAGGTCTCACGAGTCTGGCACAACAACTTGTTCCTCATGCCAAAAGATTCCTGCGACCTCCATCAATCCATACTTGTCTAGATTCCAAGAGTTTTGAAACCAAGAATCCACAAAATATCCCATCTGGATTCTGTTGACAAAACCATTGTAGTGGATAATCTCTCCATGTGGTTGCTGTAGAGGTGCAGGGGGCTCTAGTGTCTGCATTATTGTCATCGCAATGGCCAAAAAACACCCACTGAGCTCAGTGATTGTTTTAGTTTCCACAAGCTGTCGGCTAAGTGGACCAGCCACATTGATGCATCCTGGTCGATATTCCCATGTGAATGAGAATCGACTCAGGTATTCGCTCCAATGCACCTATTGTCTTGACAGGTTTGGTTGCGTTTGGAAAAACACCAATGGGTTATGGCCGGTCTCGACTGTCACATCCCCTTCAGCACCCTTGAGCAATGACACATCTTGAAAGCGTGTTCTATCGCATTGAGCTCTTGTTCACTTGTCGTGTACTGCATTTCCAGGGGGATGAGCATTCGACTCTCATGTGCCCCTCGATGACCGCTCTGTTTGAGGACGGCTTCGAGTCCTACTACCGACATATTACATCAAACCTCCCACGATTGTAATGGATCCGAAAGATCTAGGACAGGCACTGTGGATAGGAGCTCTTTGAGTTTGAGAAAGGTTTTCTTGCAATGAGATGTACATTCCCAACGCACGTCTTTTTGGATGAGCCTTGTTAGCAATGTTACCAGGGTCAAACACTCTTGCATAAACCATTAAAATTAAGTTTGCAAGGCTAAGGAAAGACCGAATCTGCCTAACACTTTCCGAGCGTGGCCAGTCCACCATGGTTTGGACATTTTATGGATTGACACGGATACCGCCCTTGCTGACAATTTGTCCAAGGCATTCAACATAATCCTATTCAAGCTTGCACTTGCTCGATTTTACACACAACTTCTGTTCCCCAAGGATCGCGAGGACTTCGCGCAGGTGTTCTATGTGCTCTTCCATGGATTTGGGAAAACCCAAGATATCATCTAGGTAAACCAAGACACAGTGACCGAGTTGCTTGGAGAACACTTGGTTCATTCATCGTTGGAAGGTTACCGGGGCGTTTGTTAGCCTGAAGCACATCACCCGGAAACTAATAGTGTCCCATGTGTATTTAAAATGCAGTTTTGGGCACATCATCTTCCATGATGCGAATTTGATGGTACCGTGAAGACAAATCCAATGATGAAAATCCTTTTTCCCCTTGGAGTTGGTCAAACAGGTCCTCAATCTATGGTAAAGGGAATTCCACTGTCAGCTTGTTCAACGCACGGTAGTCCACACACATGCGTAAACCACCATTTTTTTCACAAAAAGGATCGGCACACCATACGGCAAGCTACTTGGCTCAATCCACCCATTTGCAAGGTACACTTTAATTTGGCACTTGGCATTTTTCCTTTTCGCTGGACTAAGGGGATACATGGGTTTGAATGGAGGAGTCGCCTCTGATTCCAACTTTATCGTGTGGCCCATGTGTTGTTCTGGCGGAAGCCCAGCCGGTGGGTCTTGGATACATCTGAGAACTCCGCCAATAGATATTTGATCTCTTGTGGTATATCTTCCTTCATGTCGTCCTCCACTTTCTGCAAATTGGCCAAGAATTATCGACAACCTCGTCGAATACGTCTCTTGACCTGCATCGTAGAAAAGCTAGCATGGACTTTGAGTCGGGTTGGTGACAATTCCGTACTCGAAATCAGCATAAAGCGACGCTTTCCTTTTTGGAGCATCAAACACTTTGATTCAAAGAATATTAGAGTCTTTTTTTCATGGAGCCAGGGATCGCGTAATACCACATCAAATGGGTCTAGAAGATTGAGTACCTTCAACGTCAGACTCTGTGTGTACCCTTGAATACAAATTTTTGCTTTACAGGTATTGATGACGGGTACCGTACGGTTGTCACCAATAACAAATGTGCAATTCGATTGCTCGTGCTTCAGGCCAACCTGTCGGGTAAAGCCATGGTGGACAAAGGAGGCATCTCCTCTAGTGTCAGCAAGTACGTTCACGGGATCACCAGCTAGGTATCCTTTAAACTACATCTTCATGTTACCTCCACTCTTCCGAGTGAATAGGCCTAACAAAGTCATGCCAAGTTTGTGATAAACACGGAATCGGTACGGCGGGCACCGTAATTCTCATGATTCACGCACTCGAGTCCACATCTTGTGGGAACGTCTAAATTTGGCTAGCGCCTTCCAGTCCTTAGATCCGACTAGGTCAAAATCATCAACTAAGGGTACCACGAATTTGATTGAGCTCATTGCTTTTAGGGTTTTTGCTTCAATCACTATGTTTGACAGTTCATGCGCAGTGGTTGGTGTCGCCACCACTAAACTGGTTCGGTCATGCATCTTGTCTGGTGATGCAATTATTTTGGCAATATCGATCAACAAGTGTAGAATGAGGTTCAATGAGGGGAAAAAACAATAGAGAAGTTTAAACTCGTCAAAAATTCAAGTTGCTCTACATCCTCATTTGAAAACATGAATCCACACTCGCGGTCCACATTTACCCCTGAGTGGTCGCAACTAACGTCTCTCAGGGGTGGGAAAAACCCGCGGCACGGCCTTGTCCATTTCCACGGCCGGGTCCATTGCCACGACCGCGGCCCTCTCCACGGTCTTTTCTGCAGCCTCCTACTGCAACATCCCCACGAGGTGCTGCTGTTGCGGCTAACGCCGCGGCCTCTTGTCCACTACCAACAGCCTGAGGGCACTGAGCCCTAAAGTGGCCCGGTTGCATGCAATTATGGTGAAGTCCATCGCGGAAGGCTGTGTTGCGACGCTCGCATGCCGCATTCAGCTTGTCATTGTCACGGCTGTGCTTATGGTTTGGGATCTTGTGCTGGATGGTATTCATGACTGGAGGGCTTGCGGGCTGCTTGTCCTTGGCCCCGCCCCATTGTCCCGCTTCTCTTCCGTCTCCGTAGCATACATGCGCATGTCGAGGCCTTGCTGTGCACGCGCATTTGGCCGTGCGTCCGAGTAGTGCTTCAGGTTTGCCGAATACACTTCACTCATGTAGTCCCGCAGCATCCTCTAGCTCGTCCAAGCCTGGCCGGGTGCCGTTGTGGTGGTCTTGTCCTTCAGCTTCTTGTTGGCAAGACCGTCATGCATGTACTCCAACAGCATACACTCTGGGTACTTGAAGTTCTGCGTTCCATATCCCTTGATGAAGATTTCAGCTTCCTCCACGAGTGTGGTGAACTAGCTCAAGCAGGCTTAAAAAGAGCTATCCAGTTGCCCGAAGTCCTTGATTTTGTGGAAGGAGCGCTATGCCTCTTCATGCTGGATGCACTTCATACGCATGATTGCGTAGAAGGCCTCCCACAGCATGGGCTGCCACTCGAGGTGCGGCTGCTGTGCACCCCACTCCTTCACCACATACTTGAAGAGCTTGTCTTCAAGCCCCGTTGTGGCAAGGTCACCCCACTCACTGAGTATAACCTTGTGGACACATAGAACATGCTCTATGCAATTCAGCCAGTCAGTCAGCTTCACGTCCTTCTAGAACATCTCCACACTATGGAGGAAGGACATGTTCATGACGGGCCCTGAAGTCGTCAAGGTAGGCAAGTCTTCATTGCCACCGGCAGTGGCATCAGCAACTGCGGTGCGTTGTGATTACTACTACATCCGCACCTGGGTCATGCCTTGTAACACCTTGTCCAAGTCGTTGCATTGACGGCTTGCCTTATGAGCGGCTAGGCGCTGTAGCTGGCGATCACGGCCGAGGTCCGTGATGCTCTGCCCGACGTGGGTGTGTAAGTTGGCAAATGCAAACTTCAGCTTTGATGTTGTCAGAGCATCGGCGATAGCCTCCAGGGCCTCGCGTTGTCCGTGCACCTTTACCCACTACAGGAGGGTATGGTTTGCGTACACGCCTCCAAGGAGTCCCGCCTTTTGGAGGAGGCTATCGTCAGCGACGATGCTCGAGTGGGCACTGGTCCACCCCATTGCGGCCACATCGTAGGAAGGGGGGTCCGTCCCCACTCCTCCGAGTGCTGCCGCACCTCCGCTGTCGGTGGTGATTTTGAGTAGGCCCGTCGTTGCTTCAGCCAACTTAGCAAGCATGCAGTGGTCATCGAGAATTGCCTTTGCGACGTGTTGTCCGGCTAGTTCTCACAGGAACTTCCCTTGTGGCTGCTTTTGGCGCCTTTGCTACTCCCTACAGCGTTGTTACTGTCGGCAGCTTGTGGCGATGTTGAGAGCATCTTATCCTTCTCGAGTGATCGGCTTGAGTTTGGCGCATGACGATGGTAATGATCGCGATCCTCATTTTCTTTGCTATCGTCGGCGTTGTGCTCTTTGTCAGGGTCCACGCCCGGATGGTCTTCTTCGAGCGCATTGTCCGTCGCGTGGGCGTCGTCCACGTGCGCGTCGACGTGCTCATAGAGTACTTTTCCGGATTCTGCATGCTTCTTGGTGTCGCCAAGGTTGGCACCAGTTGCCTTTGGTGGTACGATTGCCTTTGGTCTGGCAACCGTGCTCACAACGGCGGCTCCCAAGATTTGGAGTCCGTTGAGGGCATGTGGTGAGGCCGTCACCACCTTGCCCTTGTCGGTCTTCGATGGTCCGGCACTTGCCATGTCGTCACCGGTGCAACTAGCACATGAAGACTGTTGTGAGGATCACCACACCACTTTGAGGAGGTTTCACCTCCCAAAGTCTCCTTGCTCTCATGATCGGTGAGGCAATTATAAACTTGATTATGCTTTCCTAGGCCGCCACGGTCAGCAAAACCACGTGGTAAAAAAAACCATTTTTCTAGGCCGCCACGGTTCGGCACAAGCCCGTAGATTTTAGGCAAAACTCTAAGCCTTGACTCACGACACTAGGAATTTAAAAAAAACATAGAGAAACAAGCACGTACAAGATCAAGAAGCTGTAATAGTTTGAGCACCGCTCAACAAGGTGAGGGGGAGACGAGGGGTCAACTCTAATTAAAAGTTTGTACTCTCACACATGCCCTCCTCACTAGTCTTGTATCTTCTTGTCTTCTTGTCTTCTGGTCTTTCTTGGCCTCTTCTTATGTCTTCTTGTCGTGCCTTGTGCCCCCTTGGAGGTGCCTTCCTTTATGCTCCACGATAATGTGGTGGCCTCAAAAAATTCTCGAAGTGGCGTCTTTCTCCTTTTTCTTTTTCTGTCAAGCTGTAAGAGTCTCTGGAACTGGAAAAGGACATTGCCCCAGTTTTTGGTTGAAGGGGTTTTGAAGGAGCCTTAAAAATGGAGAAGATTTTATGGTTTTTGGGGGTGGAAACTCTCCATCCTGTCCCACGAAAGTCCTCATAGCCCCTTGGAACTGAGTAGGGGCTGGAGGCAAGAGGCTCCAGCAAGTAGAGCTCTTTTCTAGCTCTCCAACGCACTTTACAACGCTTTAATCCGTGGAGTGGAGATGCAGTAGTCCCTTCTGGCATTTCTGATACTGCTTGTAGCTGCTCACGGTGTTTAATATTCATTGTAGCCACCGTTTCCATCAAACCCTTAGTCGCGTGGGTCGTCTGCTCTGAGAACCACCATAACAGGCCGGAACCTCCAGCTCTTGCTTTGCAGTCATCGACAGAGTTCATAGAATGACATTCTCAGTCCGTGTCAATGGTTTACCCCCTTCGCAGGACCAAGGGGTAACCGTCATCAATGACCCAGAGCAGGGAGACTCGAATGCTTTGAGTCTGTGGAGGCCCATTTCCATTTGTAACCTTACCCCTGGCTTTGGGACCCACACCGGGGTTTTTTACCTCGAACTCGTGCGTTCGCACAAGTTGTTCCGTTATGGTATGTCAAAGTTTGTCACAAACAAACTTTGGTGTACGTTTTTGAATTCTTGACACAAAATCATCGCTTGCGAGGCACGATGGCGATTTTGCGCCAGGGCTCTCTTGCCTCTCTTGTCTCTTGTCCCTTGTCCTCGCTTGCTTGCTTGCGAGGAGGGCAAGGGGGGGCGAGGGCACGAGGCCACGAGGCCTCACCCTTGAGGTCCTCGCGGCCCCTCAGACACCGATCGGACTGAGTATGCGATCGGCGGCTGGTGGCTGGCTGGCTAGTGGCCGGCCAGTCACTTGGCCGACAGCCGGCCGTCCAGCCGGCCGGCAGTCTGCTGGCAGTCGGCCTGCAAAGTGCTGGCCTTCGGCCAGCCCTCGCTGACGCGAGGGGTGGTGTGCAACCGCCCCTCGCTTCAGCGAGGAGGGAGGGCCGAACCGGCCCTCCCGCTACACTATGCCATGCATCTTCAACTCATGACATGCACCTCACCTAAAAGTAAACAAAACCCTTTATTGGAGGGATTTGTGATGTGTACAGGAGGTTGAAGACTCAGCGTATGCTAGAGGGGACCTTGTCACGCCCTGTTACACAAGGACCTCATACATACAAATGCAACAAAACTCAAAAACCACTTGTCTTTATCAAGGGTTGGGTTTGCTTCAGGTTTCTGTTATTATTAAGCATATGGGCATAATGTGGGAGCCCTTCTAAATGGGGTACTCTGACTGGTCGAGGCTAAGCAAAAAATTGTTAGTTGCCAACCTCGTCGGCTGTTGATGAAACTTCCATCGATTGATGACGATTTTTGTCGCTGGTCATCTGTCAATGAGATTTCCCTCACCAGTTTGTTTCTTAATGAATAACACGTATTGGGATCAAGCATGGAAACAAAGAGTGCTCAAGGCTATTTTGAGTTTTTAACGCTTAGGTTAAGTAACGTCTCTGACGTTGTATCGTGAGAGTCTACTTCAAGGCACTCTATTGAGAAGTCTCAGGGATGGAGTTTTCATGTGCGCATCTTTCTAAAGGCTTATCTTTGAGAATTTAGTAAAACATTGTCAAAATATTAGTGCAATTTACAATTGATTTGTCATCACTTCTTGAAAGTGGTCGTTCCCATCACAACCTTCTACAACCATACATTGGAGGTCAAGGCAGGTGGCCGGAATGCCCTCAATAAGACAACTTAAAGTTTTAGGGTTTAGTGTATGGTGGGCCAGAAGAAAAGGAAAACTTTCCATGTGTACATTAAAATTACTTGCATAAGTTAGAGATGTAACACCTCTCCTTATTAAGGTGGGACATGCCAGTGTGTTGTAAGACGTATGTCGATGTTGGCTACAATATTTATCGGCCATATTATTGAAGCCCTTGTGGTTTTCATAGGGATTCAAGCTGTTTTGTAAAGCGGAACATCCCTACCATTTGACGAGATATTCCATCAATTTTCCTGGTCAAAGAGCCCCTTGGTCCTTTAAACTTTTTTAACCCCCACCACTACCTTACAAGCCATGAACAAGTCCTCATTGGTGATGCCCATACACATGGTTAAAAGATAATCCATGCCCACATCCACTTCTATAAGTGGCGGTAGATGCACATATTCCCAGGAAGTATACACTTAGGTCCCAAGGCAACATTGAACACCTTGTAGCTTTCCACGATTTCACGTTGATAGGTCTAAGGAATCAATGAGAAGCCTCCTAGAACCACAGCCATTGATGTAGCAACATTTTCCAATGAATGCACTAGAACAAAAGGCACATACAAAAATAGCGAGATTGTTGCTAGGAGTGCCAACTATTGTCTCGTTTGCTTCCTAAGATCCACTCTCAAGGGAGAAATTGCATTTGAAAATCACATTGAACAGTTTTTTTTTTCCTGCGTCACTCAAGCTATTAAGTATGACAATTGAGTTTGCTTGTACGTAACTCATATGAAATTGTAAAGTGGCCCAGCATATATGAAGCACGACAAGGAAGTATTCTATGAACCACATATGGATGCGTCCTCACATAACATCATCCTTGAGCGAATAGGATGGCATCAGGGGTGTACACAAGCATGGGCAAAGCCAAGTGGTCATGGTTAAGTGTGTACATAGATGAGAAAGACTCACGGCACAAAAATCCCTAATTTCCCGATTGTACCAAGTCCATACACATGAAAAACAAAAGAGATGTTCAATGTTACATATGCACACACAAAAATCTCAGCCACCCTTCAGCAAAGGGTGGATCCTGGTGGAACAAATTCCCCCCCTGAACATGCCTCATGCCAGTGCTTTCGTCAGGATTTAACCTGCTACAAGTCCATATCAACCAAAACTATGGTAATCACCTGTCGTATCACCAAGTCACGTAGAAAAAATTGCAAAACAACAGTGTACTTTGAATGTGCATGGAACACACCGGATTTCTTTGAAATGGCCAGAGCACTCCAATACTTACAACACAAAATGCCTGAAGATGCAAGCCACTACAACAGGAGAAACAACTCCTGCAACCACACCGCCTAACGAGCCTTAGCCCCAAATGAAACATACTTTATCGTTGACAAGTTATGTGCAATAAAGTCTTCCTTCATAGTATGTCATAACATAGTAGTTTTTCCTGGCAAGAATCCAAGCCTAATAATCGTCGGCGCAACCACAAACCATCACCAAGGCCTACCAAAGAAAGAAAAGCCTGAGGTATTGCATGGAGACCACGTATAGTACCACTTGTATAGTCGTATGCAAAGATCTCCTTTGAGGAAACTATGAGAGCTGTGCAAGTAGGTTGACAAATAAAGCAATTTCATGACGAGTGGTCATGGCCAAGGAAACATGAGAGCTCATGAGGCGATGGTACACTGCCGCTTCCACGTACAACCCCAGGCATGTTGAGTCTTTCACGTTCAAGGAATTTGTACCCTCTAGTATGATGGGCGTGGAGGCTATGGGAACTACACACAAAGGATCTATTCAATATTCCCCTACAAGGTGAGCATAGTACACATGGTAAATCTAGAGTATGCATCACCAACGGTCACAAGTAATCTCCATCCCGAGAAACATAATGACAAGACCGATGTCCTTCATCCTAAAGGCAGCCTAGAGGACTCCATTGGCCTCCAAAACAGGCTACATCAAGAGAGACACGTTGAGGAAACTGTCAACATAGACCATGATGCCAGTGGAATGCTTAGGTTTCCATCGAAGGGAGAAGACTAGGTCAGCATTACTTTGCACATAACCCACACAAGTCAATGTGTTGGTGATCTCCAAATTATACCATCAAGATGACTACTCGACGGCATACAAGGCATTACGCAAGTTCCTGTCCTTATCTCCTAACTCAAAACCTAATGGCTAAGGATGCACAAAGATCCTATCTGCAGAGCTTGAGGTGGATCTGCATCAGTGGAGTGGATTTTCCACCTAGATCCGGATGTGAGGTTCCAAATCCTAGGTCCAGATTTGCGAAACTGGTCCTGGATCCACGCATCCTTGTTATGGGTAGATGATCAGTGAATCTAGATACACTACTTGGATAGAGAAAATCAAAGGGTCGCGTCCCACGTATCCAGTTTTTTAAGCTATATGGCTCATGTTTCAATGTCGTGCACAGCAAATAGAAGGTATCAATGCACCATGAGAAAGCAATGAGCCCAAGGGAAATTCAATGACACTTTAACTCTAATGAAGCAGAACCCATGTCATGACTATGCGGCATATCGCCAAACAAGAGAGTGAGGCTCGAATGCCAAACTTGTACCACAATCGTTTTGAAGAGATCATTCATCATTGGGAATTTTTTTTATGCCGGTTTGTGTTTGTAACCTTTTCATACTATGATGCCCTTTTATGCAAATGGATACCACCCTCACATGAGGGAGTCGGCTGCGTGACCGCTTATCTCCCGTAGATGGTGTGCTGCCAGGTGGAGCCGCTCTCGACTTAATGAATGCACACACTTCCACGTCCAACAGGCCACCTTCTTCTTTTGTTTTTCCTACAAGTTCTTCATCATATGGTATGCGTTGTAGGTGTGTAGTATTCCAGGCAGGAATGTTTGAGGACCTTCATCAGCCTTGCCTCCATGTCTAAACTGATGAGAGCACCACAGACTCAAGTAGTGGGACATGTAATGCCCGGCTGAAGACAACCAGGTCCACTTCTCCTCATTCTTACTAGGAATCGTTGCCCACGCCATCAAGAATGCATGATCATTGGCACGAAGACACATCACGATGAGCATCTCTTACTTGTTTTCACTTCTCAAAAATGTCCCATCCATGGTCATGATCCCGCGCAAGCAGTCGCATCCCAGACGCATGCCACCAGTGTCCATGAAGACCCACTTTAACTTGTTGGATTTTTCCATATCTGCCACTACATTTATTGTCAAGTGCACACATTCAAGTTACAATAAGAAACAGCCATGACAGAGAATGAGTTGCAAGGTGGTGGCCGATAAAATTTCAAGAAGGCGTAAACAAGTTGATGGAGACACTCACCTCCCTACAAAGAGATATGAAGAGACACCACAACTTTTCTTTTATCCCCATGAGTTGTATCCGGGCCAAAAGTTTTCTCTACAAAGTGCAGTCTTCCACTTGGACCCAAACTACAGACTTGATGATTGCGTAGAGAATCATTAGAGAGGATGTTGTGTCTGGAGCCATCTAAGTAGATATCTTCCACACAATCTACCAAGTGGTCTACATCCAATTGTCAGCGTGTAGTGATGGCCAAGAAACAAAAGATCTCATGACCCCAAGCTTCAAGATCACAATGGCACGAATACTCCATGTGCATCCGTTGGACAGCGCCTCAACACACATGATGTCATTGGGAGCCGACTTGTAGCAAACCCATGAAGGGCTGAAGTAGTGTGCTATGGCGGAATCCTTAATGGCTGCCCATCACGCAACCATGTTGCAGAATTCTTGTCCTCCAAGTAATTCAATATTGTCTGCATTTTTTTTCTTGGTGGTGCTTTCAAGGGCACTGTTTGCATGAATATTGATAACTTTTTTTAAAGAATGTACGTGAATGAAGCCAAACAACATAGGACTACTAGCTTAGGCACAAAAAAGAGATGGACTGCTACTGACATCATTGAGCACATCTAGAAATATACATGAAAGGTTTTTAAACAAACACCAGATAACCCAATCACTGGAGGAATAACTGACAAAAATATGGTGTTGTCCCCATGAAGCATGTGTATAAGGGAGGGGGGAGCTTGGTGTTCTCTAAGGAGCGAGGCTCAATCCAAAGCGTCAGCCTCTCTTCAGTGTCCTCTTCCCAATGCCTTTCTCACTTGTCATACTCCTGGTCATGATTCAACCAGACGAAATGTTCTTTGGAACCTAAGGTGGATACGAGTGTGTGGGATGACGGGGGTGGTGGCTGGGTGCCAATGAGTGGCCTGCGGAAACCACCAGGAGACATATGTGCAATAGTACGTAAAAGGGCATGAGTCTCCAGAACTGGTTGAGTTTTTACGGTCCGTGCAGGGGTCTGGTTCTGCATAACACCGGTAGCCAGGTGATCCTGTGCACCAGCTAAGGCACCGGAGGTAGGAGCTAAAGTATGGCTGCGCAAAGCAATGGATGAACAACGATGGCGTGTAGTAATTTGTTTAGCGGAAGAACGCTTTGGAGTCAGGTTGCATTGAGCAATGTCTACCGGTCAAGCTTTTGCAATGAGTATTTGTTGAGGATGTCCAGCAGGAGTTGCAACACGAGCAAGTTTATGGTTGCATGGAGTAGTAGGTGCCAGAGTACGTTGTACAGTGGGATATAGTGGCAATAGTGGCAATAGCATGCACGCTTGTTTGACGATGTGGTAGCACGTGAGGAAGTCAGAACTATATTGTGCGAGAGAAACTCCTTGACCACAAAAGATTTGAAAGTGTGGAGTAGAAGACAACAGATGATATGAGTGCGAAGATACTCTTGGACACAGTGTCAGGGCCTAAACTTGACCTCTGCACGTGACCACGAGTCACCATGTTATGAAGTCGTGGTTGTTGTATGTCATGTCCATTGCATTCATTGCCATGCCGTCATCAAATGTACCCATAACTTCCTAGTGCGACTGTGGTTTACCGCAAAATCCTTGTTATCTTTGCACATTCAAAGTTTAGTATCCCTCTTGGTCCACACGAAGGTTTGGCAGATAGCGTGCCATATGCACATTTACGAAATTTTAGACACCTTCACCTAGTATTGGTGTTGAAAAACACCAACAAGGTGTTCTAGATGTTCTGGAGCACTATTGACAAATGTATGGTTCGAGCATCAAAGAAAGCCCCCTATCCCAAGAAGATAAAAATGACTCGAGGTTTTAAGTTTTACAAAGCAAAGGCACTTTGAAGAAAGGAGTTTTGCAACAAAAGAGTTCCACGATTGCACAAAGAACAAAAAATACAAAAGTAGTCTAACATAGGTACTAATATTCATCGATAAGTGAAAGGGAGATAGTCATATACCAATTTCTTGGAACAAATGGTTGATTTACCAGTGTCTTGCACAATGTGATGCATGTGACAGTTGTTCATAGAATATAGTACATATGACAATGCCCCACAGATATAAATGTATGTGCAAACACTGCACCAAAACTAACATGTATGCCAGCGTTGTATAGAAAATACGGGAAGAACACATAGGCGTTAAAGGACTGTCATTTTGGTGCCACATACCATGCAGCATCGATGCATGACATGATTTTTGCTGCTCATTTTGGATCAGCCTGTTGCACCATTCCACTTTTTTCCATGTCAGTTCCATGACACATGCCGCGGTCGAGCATGGAAAAAAGGGGTGGGAAGCTGGTTGATTTTGGTACGGATGCTGGATGGATGCTTGCTTTTGTTTTATATGGTGGGAGGATGGTTGCTTTTGTTCCAAGGGCTGGGAAAATGATTTTTTTTGTATGCGGGATGAGTGGATGCGAGTCACACTTTGCATTTTATCCCAAGTAAAATTGCCATGGGTGAATGGTTGCTTTTGTCCAACGTCATGGGTAGCTTGTTGCTTTTGCTCCAAAGGGTGGGTGGATGATTGCTTTTGTTAAAATTCATGGGCAGCTTGTTGTTTCTGGCCAGAATACATGATCATTTCCCATGAAACACATGATTTGATTCTCTTGCAAAGATCACTAAACTGGCCCCCCTCCAACGGAATCGGTTCTGGAATCAGGGATATGGACCAGATCGAAGATCGTTCATTTGGATCCTTGGGTCCGGATTTTGATCGGGATTTTTGGGTAGTTCCCACGGATCTTAGGATCTGTGTGCAGCCTTACCAGTTGCTATACCATGCAGATATCCTCTTCTAGGGTTCCAGGGAGGACCAAGTTATTCACATTCATCTGGACATTGAGGCCGAAGGCCTTTAAGCCAAAATGACCGCTCTCATTGTAACAAGGATGATGTCTAGGAGCCAAGATAGCTGGCAACTAAGCCCTATAGAAATATGGGCAGAGACAACCACGAGGCTCATAGGTGAACGAGGTGCTTACCTTGTACTAGGGAGCAGGTGATGATTGTTACAGACAAGGTGATCACAGGCTCATAGGCTAGCGTGGGGCTGGGAGAAGGAGATAATTCTGTAGGTGCATACGAATGCTCGGGGAAGGAAGCAGGTATTGCGGCCACAAGCACAAAGGCATACAATAGTGAAATGGAAGCCACACGTGAATGGTCAGCATAGGTGTAATAGAAGCGGCAGGTGTAGAGGTAGGCACAGGCGTAGGAGAAGCCATAGGAACTATTGCAGGGAAATATGCAAGCGTGACTGCTGGGATAGGTGAGGCCACACGTCCTGTGATGAAAATGGTAGAATAGTAGCCCAATGACATATGTAGGAGTCCAGAGATACCCATCCAACGACCTTAACTCCCCCGTTATTCAGGAATCGACACAAGTGAGAGCATGCTCACTAGCTAAAGAGAGAATGTGTGAAAGGTCCCAGTAAGTGACAGCCTCAAAGAAGAGGGAATATTGGGGCTAAAAAACGTGGTGGCAAGTAGGATCTTACAAGGGTCAGGCCTTCAACCACAAGGCCATGTCCAAAACGACACACATGCGACCCTGTGGGAAGACATTGGAGCCCTATTTTTTTCCCTCATTGTGGGCTGAAGGTTGATATGGCGGCTGAACCAAAGCTCGTATGTTGTGATTTGGTCTAGCATAGGACCGTATCAGAGGTGGTTTGAGACCAAAATCATGTCAAATAAACCCTCAATGAATCCTCAATCAGGGCGCCAAACGGGTGTTGCTCTTGGTCAAGAAATTGCTGTTGTGAAGCAAAGACATGTGAATTGGACTACTGATCTGCCGTTGGTGTGCCTCCACTTGCTAACCACGACAGTTGTCAAGATGTACCCGAGTGCGCCAACATCGGCTCCTTTACATCCTCAAGTGTGTCATTCTATTGCAAATGTTGCTGTGATGTATCATCCAGATGTCTCTAGAGGTCAGCTACTACCAGTGAGTGTGGGCTGGTACTATGATAAGGAGACTCCTGGATCAGCTGATCTCGTTGTCAGTGCAAAGCCTCATCTAACGCATTCTGGGCCGACCAACAAATTTCAACAAAATGCCAATTCGTCGGCATTTCTCTAGGAATTTGAGCATAGGAAAGATTTATGACTTGATAGATTTTTTGGCTATGGTTCTAATGATATGAACAATCATCATGCTGACATCAGGAAGTGGACATTGATGTCAGTGCACATGACTTTTGCATCAGCAAGGAGGGACCTTGAGGACGACCTCTTGCATTCTCTCCTTTGGCTTCTCTTCTCCTCCCTTTTTCTTACTCACCTTCAACATAACTTTTGGAGTGTGCAAGTGAGGGGATGACATTGTCACCTCTTGAATTGTAGCTGTGATTTTGGCTACAGCTACCACAACTATTGCATTTGCATCATCCACAGCTGATACAATCTTGTGTTGCTGAAACTGTGCACAACTCTTGCGTTAGCCACGTCATCTGTGGCGGTCACTACCATGCACTACAGCATTAAATCACTTTGATATTGCTGTTTTATGACACTACTACTGTTGCATGATTGTTGTGCCACTGTTGCGAAACGTTTGTGCTCCTACTACTGATGTAAAACTCCATTATTGTTTCCCTACTACTGCCACCTTGTCGTTACTTCATGGCTACTACGCTGTTGCTACCCCAGTGATTACCGACCTTTTTTGGTGTATTTGATATATTTTTGGTCAATCTTTGGTGAATGAAAGTAAAACAGGTTTTCTATTATTTTCCCTAATACAATGTAGGTTGTCCCTTATATTATATGAGAGGTTGAGTTCAATCCCGCGATATTCCTCACATTATACTCGTCTTCTGCTCCATGCAAGCTGTCAGGGCCTCCCTCCACGAGTTGCTTTTCTATAATTCCCAGTTGGGCATCCTCAGACATGCCGTATGTCTAACCACCGATGACTTAATCAACAACCAGTGTTTGTCCTCTCACATGGGTATGTACCCTAATGGACCAAGATTAGAGTCATTGTTTTTGCTACGAGCAAAAGTCCCACTGACAATGAAATTCGCATGCCTCTTCTTTTCCAATGTTCATGGAGGTAAAGGAAAATACTTGCACATTGTTTTTGCAAGCCTAGGAGTACATCCTCCCATGGGGGGAAGAGTCTGTGATGAAGATTCTGGGGTAACAAATTCATGGCCTTGATTCAGTTTCACGATGGTTTTTTATTTGAAATGCAAGCATGCGACGACACCTTACATGGCTAGGCTGCTGATCCATGATGAGGAAGTGGAGGAGGAGTATGAGGTAACATAGGATCCTGACTGTCTTGTCTTTTTGTGAATCATTTGACACCTCTCTATCTTCCATTTGCATGCTCAACATTGAACTTCTTTCCTTTTTGTTCATGGCACATTTGAAGTATTGCCAAAACCAGGGAAGACGTCCAACACAAAGCCATTTCACAAGAAGCCATTTTTCTTATTGTCCGTTGCACATTCCACTGTACATCCTCCATACACTCACCATATACAACCACCTCTCCCACGCTTCACTTCCATCCCCCTCCCACATTCACTTGTAAGCTTGTATCACAGCATTTACACTAGTGTACGTTGAGCATCCATATCCACATGTACTCCCCCCATACACTCACCACATACACCCCCCCCCCCCCCCCCCCCCCCCCCCCCCCAC
>SZWC01001183.1:23691-44969 GCA_023375785.1 Penium margaritaceum | reverse complement strand
CCCCCCCCCCCCCCCCCCCCCCCCGCATTCACTCGAACATCTGAATCACAACATTATACACAAGTGTACATTTAGCATCCATTGTCCCATAGACCCCCCCCATACACTCACAATATACAAGCCCCCCTCCCCCCGTCCCCCACATTCACTTGCACATGTGAATCACATGTTTATACACCAGTGTATGGGTCTTGTGTATAGGGAGATGGGTAACAAGTGAGCACTAGCGTATAATGCTGTGCTTCATGTGTGTAAGTGAATGTGGGAGATGGGAGGGAGGGGGTTCTATATGGTGAGTGTATGGAGGGAGTGTATGGGGTGATGGGTGCTAAATGAACTCTAGTGTATAATTCTGTGATTCAGAGGTGCGAGTGAATCTAGGAGAAAGGGGGATTACATGTGGTGAGTATACGGGGGGAGTGTATGTAGAGATGGGTGCTAAGTGTACACTAGTGTTCAACACTATGATTCAAAACTGTGATTGAATGTATGGGAGGGAGGTGGGGTTCGTACATTGTGAGTGTATTGGGAGAGTGTATGTGGATATGGATAACAAGTTGACACTAGTGTATAATGTTGTGTTCCACATGTGCAAGGTAATGTGGGGGCATGGGGGGGGGGGGTATATGATGAGTGTATGGGGCGATTATATGGGGTGATGGGTGCTAAATGTACACCTGTGATTTACATGTACAAGTGAATGCGAGGGGAGGAGGAGAGGTTGTATGCGATGAGTGTATGGAAGGAGTGTATGTGGATATGGGTGCTAAACGTACACTAGTGTATAACATTGTGATGCAGATGTACAAGTGAATGTGGGAGGAAGGGGAGGGAAGGGGGGTTGTATGTGGAGAGTGCATGGGAGCAGTGTATGGGGAGATGGGTGCTAAAGGTACACAAGTGTATAATTCTCAGATGTGCACATGAATGTGAGGAGGGGTGAGGGGAGGGGGTTGTATGTGGTGAGTGTATGTAGGTACTGGTCAAGTAACGTGATTTTTGGGAAGGTTCCTTACTGTGTATGTAGGGTACGTGTTTGTCCTGGAAGTTTCCATTCTGTGTACGTGGGGTATGTGTATTTCCTGGAAAATGAGTGTACATTTAGAGGGTGATTGGTCATAAATGAAATATGATGCCACCCATGGCGTTGGTCGTGGTTGTGGCGGCTGCGGTCGCGATGGCCACCAAGGTGGTCAGGGAAAAAGGCAAGGCCACCACCCGTTTGTTGGTTTTTTATATCTCTGTGCTACATCATAAATGATTTTTTTGTGATGTTTTTGGCTGCCTGAGATCGACTACAAATGCCAGCGCAAGCTTCATGCCTTCAGTCGGACCGGGGCAGAAAGTTTCTGGACCCAACTGCTCAATGTTTTTCTATGTAAGGGGTTGCGTATGATGCCCTCTGCTTTGTGCACACCCTAGGAGGGCAGTACCTCTGAATGCTGAAATCGTACTCTTGCCGGTGGTATCTTTTCTCTTCTCCTCAAGTCTGGTCTCTCCCCCCCTCTTCATTGCTTATGCCATGTTCCACACGAATCGGATTTGTAACTGTGACCGCCACCACCCTCTCCTTTGTTGTATGAGACCTTTTGAGCATTGATGGGCCAACACTGTTATCACTCTTTCTGGCACTTCTTTGGTTGTGTGGGATGTTCTCTTCCTTAGTGTGTTGGCTAGGTCCAAGCCTTGGCATTTTTGGGACCCGGCTTGTCGTCATACTTTTTAGCCGTGGAATACAAACTTTTTCAATATCTTCTTCAAAACCGTCTTGCTTCTTCCTTTTCCTTAATCCCGCTCTATTGGATAGGGGAGAACCTTTACCAGTCTGTTCCTTTTATCATGGCACTTCAGCTCCAGTGATTCCTTTCATGCCTGAGTCATCTGAATTTTTTGTGCGTAATGAAGCTTCGTCCTCTGCGTCATCACCTGTATCTTCCCTTGTCCATGACAGGACTTCTCCCTCAGATTTTTCACCTGAAAAGGCTCTCCCACCCATCTCACAATCTTTTGAGCATATCCTCCAGCCACCCATCAGCCCATCACCCCCTTCTCTGTCACCACCTCTCATGGAAGCTCAGTTGCACCAGGAATGTCATGTTTGGTATACCTTCCTCTCTTATTGACTCCTTCCCTACCCCCACTATCAAACTATTCTTTAAGCTAGATGCCTCTGTACTGCCCTCTCCTGAGCCTTGCACTTCTTGAGGGATAATCTTACCTTTGTCCCCTCACAATAGTAAATTTTCTGGTGACCCCTTGTAATTCATCCTTTGTATACCTACTAGGACCTCTGATACCCTTGGAATTTTTTTCCTTCCATTTGAGCACCATGCTCAGATACTCACTTGTTGCTAAGGAATTTCATGATTCCATCGACTTCTCTGTCTCTGGCTAGTGCGTGGCCTGATATTCTACTAGCGGTCTTTCTCCCTCGTGGGGCTACTGAGCCTTCGCATTGGGATACTTCCATGCAAGAGAAATTGCCAAAATCCACAATAACTGTTTCTAAGAGCCGATGTATCTCCTAGCTAGTCAAAAGGCCGTCTCTTCACACTATTTTATTTGCGCAAATTGAATCCTGATGGCTCAGTTGACCGGAAGAAGGTGTCGAGTCACCTTCAGTGGGACCTTTGCACCTGTTCTCTGTTACACCACTGGTCATTGTCTCCTCAGTTTGGTGGCTTATCATGACTAGGAGATCAAGAAGATGGATACAAACACGAATTTTCTTTAGTGTAAGATAGGTGGGGATGTTGACACAATTCAGCCATCGGGCATCAAAGATGGCACAAATAAGTTCTAGTTACTTTGTAAGGTCTTACTGAGTGAAGCAATCTCCTCACTGCTGAACATGGAGATAGCTCCCGCTCTTCAGAAGGGAGGAGTACCATCAGACAAGTTCTAGAATCAATCTGAAACTTGTTTCAGGTCAAACGGAGTAAGGGGAGTGCCTCCTCTTATGGGTGAGGCTTGCTAGTCTGGCCTCACCCAGCGGCTGGAGAGCGAGGCTCACCGGCGCAGTTTGAGGTGCAAGGGCAAAGCCCTCGCATGATCCTCAACTGGGTTTGCCAAACCCAGAAAGCACAATTAACATAACAGTAGGTCACATCATAAACAGACCTACAAAAGTTCTAACCACCCTTCAGAAAGGGGGACTGTTCTAGGTCTTAAAGAATTAAGAGGAGAAATTTTTTCCAATACAAAGTATTCAAAAATGGCCTCTAGTAGGGAGGCATTGTGGGTCACGTGGCCAGGGTGGAGACGAGTATGTCGGGGCACATCCCAGTCGATGACAAGGTGACTCGCTGGAATTTCTCACACTCATGGTGTATCTTCTCCACTCACTGGACCAGCGTGCCCTGTCCACTCACCACCACAAGAGGAAATATGCACAGAGAATTAACACGTCCCCTTGGAAGGGAGTTCGGCAGGTGCGCAGCCCAGTTGATGCAGTTGGAAGAGCAGATATGGAGCGTGCAGAGATTTAGTGAGAAATTCAGCCAACTGCACCTCTACACTGATGGCATACACTAGGACAACACTGGCTTCAATGACTTGTTGCACGAAGTGATGTTTGCCGTTGATGTGCTTAGTGTGTGGATGCAACAAAACAATGCGGCCGGTAGCAGAGCTGTCAATGTGCAATGACACTGCAGGAACATCCAGACCCAGCTCTTGCAACAGACGCGCAAGCCAAATTCCCTCACATGTTGCCTCCTCCACTGTCATGTACTCTGCTTCAGCAACACTGCGTGCCAAACATGACTGTTTTACACTACACCATGAAACAACAGTGCCCCACATCCAAACACGATTGCGTGCAGTACGATCACGAGCATAATCACCATCGCAGTAGCCATCGAGCAGTTGGAATGCAGCCAAAGCAACCCAAGCTCAGCCGTGTTCAACACATAACACAGCAGTTTGAGCAATACTTTATGGTACATACTACATGGTTGCTGGCTGAACTGGACAAGCACATTGATTGAGCATGCAATGTCCGGTTGCGTTCTGGATGCTACCTATGACAGGCTAACAGTGATTTGTCGGTACAAGGTGGGGTCAGTAGTTGGTCTGTAATTGGTTTTCCATGCATCTAGCAGATGGGCATAGACATCTGGGCTCATGGGCGAATGCTGGACCGGCAGATGTTGTACCAAATGTTGGAAGAGTGTGGTGAGATGTGCAATGAACAGTCCTTAGTGTAGAGTGAGAGTGCATGCTGGTCTGTTTCTGGTAATGGTCATGCCTAGAAAGTTTTGTGCTTCACCCAGATCTGTCATTCTATAGTGTGATGAGAGTAGTGTCTTTGTCTGTGCAATGGGGTCGGACGAGGGAGACAAGACCAATAAATCATCCACATAGACAAGCAACGCAACTAGTGCACTACCCTCCCATTGCAGAAATGAGGATGGGTCACAGAGACTCTTCGCAAATCCTCCAAGTTCAAGTGTACACTGGATTTCATTATTCCAGCACCTTGGGGCCTGTTTGAGACCATACAAAGCCTTCAGTAGCAGCCACAACCAATCAATGCCATCATGAAATCCTTTTGGTTGCTTGACGTACAGTTCCTCTTCAAGAGGACAGTTGTGAAAGACATGTTCCACATCCATTTGATGGATGTCCCAGTCCTCCTTTGCCACAATGACCAGCAAAACACGACTTGTTCCATGTTTCCCAACAAGGGCATAGGTGTTAGTGAAGTCCTGTCCAGGTATTTGGTGAAACCCTTTAGTCACCATTCTGGCCTTGTACTTTTCAATTAGACCGGCCAGATCATGTTTCAGTTTGGACACCCATTTGACATCTATTGCATTTCTTCCTGGTGGCAAGTTCACAAGCTTGCAAACTCCATGATCTAGATGTACGTTTAGCTCAACGACCATGGCTTTCTCCCAATCAGCAGCATCGGGAATCCCCCTTGCCTGGAGTAGCAACAAGGGTTCCTTCAGTGAGGTTTTTTCAGTTTTCACTCCAACTATGTGATAGAACTGTCTGTAGTCCACCCGGGGTAATGAGCTCAGCGATCTCTGTATGGGTTCCACAGCCGGTGTCTGTGTTACCCTAGCATTGGCACGTCCCTAAGTTGGATCAAGCCTTGGTGGGGAGGACGTGGTACATGAGTCCAAGCTGGCAAGGTCTGTGGGCGTGAGAATGTCCATTGGCAGAGGTGAAGGCGTCACTGTATCATTATCCAGTGGACCTTCTCCGACCACCTATGGTGCTATAGTGGTAGTAAACACAGGTACACTCACATACCTATGGTAGTGCTGAGGACATGACAGGTGGAACTTGCTGGAGTATTTGGAATTCCTTGTTCGACATGTGCTCCAAGAAAGACATGTATGACTCTCCACAAATGGCATGGTGCGTGGGGTCTAAAAAATTCCATGCCTTTGAGACATCGGAAACCCCAACAAAGACAGACCACGAGGAATAAGTTTGTTCTCATGCTGAGGTTGGGGAAACTAGACACAGGCCATGGTTTCCAGGACCCGTGCTGTTTTGAGGTCAGCTTTCTCCTTAAACCAGCGCTCCCAGGGTGACACATCCTATGACAGTAGACCTTGTGGTACGCGGTTCCACACCCAGGTGACATACTTGACAGCTTCCTCCCAGAAGCTGAAGGACAAACCTGATTAAAGGAGAAGTGTGCAAAGTGCATCACCCAGAATGCGGTACCACCATTCAGCAACACCATTATTTTGTGGTATTTAGGAGGCCATGATATGCTCTCCAATCCCTTTGGCTTTGAGTTTGGCTGTCAGTGTGCCAAGAAACTCCCCTCCTCTGTTTTTGCGCAGTACTAGCAGGTTACACCTTGTCTGTCATTTGGCTAGCCATCATCCATTCAATGATGGCTCTCTGGGAATTTGCCTTGGTCTTCAGCAAGAAGGCCCAATTCGAACGACTCTAATCATGTGTGAGGATCAAGAAATAAAGTGATCTATACTGTAGAGAAGGCAGAGGCATTGGTCCTATGATATTTGCATGTACTAAGGCAAGGGGTGTCGTGCTGTCAGTTGAGGACTAGGGGAAATTCTGTCTGTGTGCTTTGCCTTCATGGCATTCCAGACAAGCCCAATCCTTGAGACCATGTGCACAGTCCGTTGGGTGGATGCCATGGGCAGAGGCATGCTTCAACATGTCTGTGATGGCATCTGTGTTGATGTGTGTCAGTCTGCGATGAAGGAGCTCAGTGCGCTTTGTGTTGGTCATGATATGCATCCGCGGTCGTTGAGAGTTTGTGTGGACAAGAGGAAACAGGATAAGTTGGTACAACATGTCAACATGCAAGGGCCCATCAGCCAGCAGTGCACTTGAAGCATCATAGAGCATGCATCTTTGCTCCTGCGTGGTGGACAGATGGACAAGCAAGCTGACATGTTAGCTTGAAGCCTGGCATGGTGGACAGATGGACAAGCAAGCTGACATATTAGCTTGCTTGTCCATCTGTCCACCAGACAACAGGTTGACTTCTAAACGCGGCAGATATGCCTGGCAGACATAGCACACCTTCTGACACTTTCAATGCAATTGTGCCCACACCCTCAACATGAAGGATATCCCCAGATCCGGATCACACACCTTCCACATCATGCGCTACATGTAGTGCAACAAACAACTGACGATGTGTGGGACATATGGAGCAATGTTGCCGTGTCAAACAGACACTCATGCATGGGAAGAGAATGGCCCGTGGTGACATGAGTGTTTCCTAGCCTCTGGCCCAAAGGTGGGGGTGGAGTAGCTAAATGATTCGTGGCAGTTGTCTCAGGAAGCTAAGCCTCCAGCAGAGCCGTCCAGCCAAACCTGGGTGGTGGAGCAGCTGGCTGTTGTTCTTGCGCCGTCTCTGCATACACGCAGAGACAGAAACACTCGGGAAGGGTGGTGCAGAGTATGGAACATGATGAACAGGTGGCGCCACTGCCAATGATGGGAAAAAGGGCTGCTCCATCGACGACCCTACTGTTGCAGCACCAAAAGCTGTCACAACTGGCAGACCGTCACTGGTTCCTTTACTTCGTGGCCAATCCCACACGGTTATCAAGAAGTGTGATTAAAGCTGATGCTGTGGAGACCACTGACATTGCTACTGTTGTAGTGGCTGCCAGTAGCGCTACTGTCGCTGATGCTGCTGCTGTGGCTGTTGTCACTGATGCTACTACGGCTGCTACAACTGCTTCTGTCTGTCCATCATCTTCCACTGTAGTCTGGAACACCTATGCCAGAAGTATCCTACCTGGTTGCCGAAGCTGCACCATTGGACTCCGCAACCACCCCCTTGGGCCCCACCGCCCCTGCCTCTTTCTCCTGCACCACTGCTCCCAGTCTGCATGTGGATCAAATGGGTGGAAGGTACTACAACAGCTGAGCAGCTCTGGTGTAGACAGGCAGCTGGGGTGGCTTTGACTGCATCGTGATCTTCACCCTTGAGAATGTCTTCCTAGTCATACGGTAGAGTGAAGATGACTGAAATGTCCAGGCTCTCAATCGTTTCCACCACATAGCGGCGGAAGACGTGGCGGCATAAGTCTTCATATTGCTTGCCCAGATCCAACAGCACAACATCCACTCCAGAATGGAGTGTGCTGTGGTGAGGCCCAGCAGACACTGTCGAATGTCCATGACCTCATCCCAGTAGTCAGCTACCGGTGCTCCGGGGTTGGGATAGAGATTGTGCAGAATTTCTTGTAGTGTCACGACGAGCGTTATGCCCTACTCCTCCTCATGGGTGTTCAGGTGCTGCCATGCCTTATATGGTCGGGGATCTCCTGTGCGGGAATCAGCCAGGCCAGCTCCTTTGCCTCCAAAGTGGTACTCTTGCAGGGTACATGAATGCGCGTCAAGGAGTGCATGTCAAAGTGCATTGAAGGAATGAAGGAGGGTATGTGCATCGGCTGTATTCGGTGGTGGCTGGAGGTAGTAGGTCACTGGACCATGCTTGACAGACCAGTCTAGAAGTAGATCCTTCCATGCAAGGAAGTCTCATGTTCCCAGCTGCAGCAAGGACAGATCCTTAGACCCCAGGCTCAATTGAGCTATGACGGCGACCGTGAGGGTCACCGTCGGTGGGTCACTGCCTTCGCCTTCCTGAGTTCCATCGACCCTACCACCAGCTACAACATCCCTGGCATTTGACATCCTCACTCCTGGAGATGCTGGTAGTGGTTATACAATGCCCTTGCTGGCTAAGAGAATTTCAAACCAGGCCCACTTTGGGCCCAGTTTTGGACGAGAGCCCTAAGCTCCAGGAAAATGTTGGGAGAACAGCTGGGATACGTGGAACCAGCCCTACCAGCCTTTCCCTTGCCCGTTCGTACCCCAACTGGACGGCCACCCTCGTTTTGGGTGGCCCTTGGAGTGCCTAGAAGGGTGATTCCGCCCTCCAATAGCCACCGCATGGACCAAAAAAAGCCTCAAACCCTCTGGGCCTGCTGCGTGGTCTTTGGGGATATCTTAAGGACCATTCGGTGCCCCATCACTCGCCACACAGCCACCGGCAGCCACAGTTCCCGCGGTCCACCACACGGATCTCGTTGGCCGTCCCTTTGTTTCCTTCACAACCATCTTAGGCTTGTGACCTAGCTCTGATACCATTAGACAAGTCTTAGAATCAAACTGAAACTTGTTTCAGGTCAAATGGAGGTCCTTGGAGTGCACCTAGAAAACATATGGTGGATGCGCAAAAATGGTCAAAGTGCTTGAGTAAGGGGAGTGACCCCTCTTACAGGTGATGCTCGCTAGTCGGGCCTCACCCAACAGCCGGCGAGCGAGGCTCGCCGGCACAGTTCGGGGTGTGAGGAAAAATTCCTCACATGAACCTCAAAACTGGGTTTACCGAACCCACAAAAGTATGATAGCAGGTCACATGGTAAACAGACCTACAAAAGTCCTAACCACACTTCAGAAAGGGAAACTTCTCTAGGTATCATTTAAACAAGGGGAGCACATGTCAAATACACAATAAGGAGGCACTGCAGGCCACGTGGCCAGGGTGGAGACGAGTGCCCCGGGGCACATCCCAGTCGATGACGAGGCAACTTGTTGGGATGCCACACGCTCATGATGTGATGATGCCCTGCAAACTCAAGACCACAAAAGGAAACATGTACAGGGACTTAACATATCATCATAGCATGGTGGATCCTGCCTTGGACCTCAGTATTCCTTCTGCAGCTTGCATACAAAATGAAGGACCTTGGCCTTACTCAAGTTTTCATTGTCACAGAGCTCAAGCCGGACCTGAAGCAATGCTCACAGAATTTCTACTATGTTGTGTACATGGATAGCTTGGGAGAGTGCACTGCTCTTCTCCTGTCAGCATTCCTATCTACCTTGATGTCCATGACTAGTATTTTAGATGCTTTTGTATTCAAACCTAGGGAGGAAGGTCGATGCCATTGGATTTCTACACGTCGTTGGCTCACTCGTGTAGTTGGCCACAATGACATGCATTGATGTTGCATTTTCCATCAACTACCCAACCTCCTTCTCTCAATACCCTTGTGAGAGACGTCTTGAGGCGTTGTTTTACATTGTATGTTATGTCATTCCCACAGCACATATTGAACCGTGCTACTGAGCACAACCCTCAGTCATCATTGATGGCTACATTCATAGCAACTGGACACATGACACTGATGCTTGTAGGTGCTCCGGGCCTTCCTTGTAGGTGGTACACATGTGTTATAGAAAAGTAGGAAAAAAACTACTTGAAACTCCAGGCTGACTGTGGCTTCTTGCCTGGCCTTTGTAGTGGCAAAAACATTATGGGAGTGAGCCCGCATTTTCAAACCATCAACATAAACGCACACAAGAGCAGGCTGCTGGTGGCCACCTCTTCCGTTGATGGGCCTATCCTCACCACAACTTGGATCTCAGTCTTAAAGTATGGAACTTTAAGGGATAGAGATCCAATCCATAACATAATGTATGACCAGTGGGAGAATATGACATTTGGTCAGTGCTTAAGTATGGTGTTTGGAAGAACTGTTTCACACAGCGTGCTTCATAAATGTCTTGTTAGGGTAACGAATTGGATGGGAAGCTTGACCCACCAGGAAAAATTTGCGGTGATTGAGGGTATCCAAGCCTCAATTCATTTCGTCCAACCCCCACAAGCAAGGGACCCATTCAAGCCAGGCGGAGAGGTTGGTATCCACTGTTAGAGTTCCATGGAGGAAGAATATTATCGATCTCAAAAACATGTCACAAACTGGATGGCCCACAAGCGAGGTGGACAGCCACCTCCACCAGCCCTTGCCAGGGCTCCTTGCATGTACCCCCTGTCTGCACAGGCAAAATAATTCCCCCTCTCACACAGCTCCGTGCTTCCCCCCGCGTGTCAACAACAACCAATTCTACCCTCACTTCCGATACCCCTAAGGCTCTCCTCTTCTACCAAGTTGTGGTACCTCAATTCCCTGGCCTACCTCCCTGCCTATCCCTTCCTATCCCCTCCTTTTATGTGTGTGATCTCTTCCTAGCATCATGGCGCTACTTTGCTCGCCTTGCCGCCCAGTCCTGTCTTTTCCCAGCTGACTGATGTATCTTTTTCCTACACAATTTTCCCATTTTAAATGTGCCAAAACCACCTCCTCAGTATCAGAAGCCCAGGCTCACAACCGTTGTCCAGTTTGAACTCATAACATGTAACAACTTTCATAACTTCTGTGCAATAGAGCTCAAAATCTTTCTATGGCCACCATGAGGCTCATTGGGCCACCATTGGTATGTCACCTCTCACTAGATCCGTTGCTTATACCACCTCTCCTTACTCACCATGTTCTCTAGAGGACACCCCTTAGGGTCAGATTTAGTTTGGCCTTTGCTTGCTCATCAACAGATAAATGTGGGTACATGCATGATTCTCCTCATGACTGCACTGCTTGCTTGTCATTTATCACTCATCTCATTATTACTCCAAGCGGAACCTAGATGGATTGCAGGTAAAAGGCGTGGAGAAAAAGACAATATGAAGAATTGGGATGAATGGATTGTTTGTACTATGCATTAAGTGTAGTTTGATGGGTTTCAAAACTGTCAAGTGCATACACACAAACAAGAGTGAGGTACACTTGGGGTCTTACGTGCTTGATTCAAGCATTTCATGCGACATCGCATTTTTAGAATGTCAAGGCGTCATTGGGAAGTCGATTGGAAATATCAAAACATTGATATGATTTGTGATAGTTCTCTTGACACTTCAAATATATTGGTCAGACCAGTCAAACCTTCTACTATGGAACACCGGAGGTCAGGGAACCTGAGCAAGATGTCATTGGCTGACCAGGGTCAATTGTCGAGGATGATATGTGGTGGGCCGTGCATGTAAGGTTAGAAATGCATATGCATGGATTTTTGGGGCTCATGCATGTCACAGACATAAAACTTTCCCCCTTTTACTGGGGAATTCCTGGTTCATTGCAAGATCTAGTTCTGTGATTCCAACTAAAATAGCTGCTCAACTAATGGTTGACATCCCGTAGGTTGTTGTAGGACTCCTAGTTATAATTCAATACGTTGTAGCCCTACCACTGGGCCAGATCCATGGTCAATTTGGCACGCTGGCAGTGTCCCAAAAATGTATGGTGGTGTAATCAATTCCCTCATCTCCTTTTAAAGGAGGCAGAGGAGGCATATCTCAGAGGTGGAAGTACTCGTTGGGGTCCCGGTAGAGTTTGAGTCTTCTGATGTGGAAGACTGAGTTGATAGCCATGCTGTCTAGTCGTCAATTTAAAATCTAATACAATGTGTCAGTATCTCCTTGATCACCAACGGTCCGAGCCATTTAGGCCTCATCTTAGCACAGTCCTTTCCTTGTAATTGAATGTTTGCAGTACTAGTTATAACATGACTAACGGGCTGGAATTCCATGTCTGTCTGATGCTTTTTAGTCACTCACTTAATTGCTGCCCAAGTCTTCACGAGTCTCTGGCGAGTCTTGTCCCAGATGCTCTAGAAGTTGTGTCATTGTATGTCGTAACACTGGTATGTTACTTGAGCTCTACAAACCTGCCGGAGTTGAAGGGAGCTTGCAATAAACCAGCTAGAAGTGAACTTTCCTAGCTCCGGCGGGGATCGTGGAGTTTTATTCAGGCTTGGCCATTGGTAACTTGAATGCTCAGTCATTGCCATGTGGCTCACAGATTCTTCATACACTTCTTCAAGCATGTGATTGGTGTGTGCGTCATGCCCATTACTTTGGAGGAGGAAGGCCATTAATAGGTGGATCTGACTGTCTTTTCGAGTCACTGGATCTTGCCAAAATGTATTCGTGAAAATCCCATCCTTGTTGTAGGTGATGGAGGAAGGAACACCGTATAATCAGTTGATGATATTGAGCAACAATTATGTTATTTCCTCAGCAGTGACCATGGTTTTTATCTGAGTGACGTGTGACATCTTTGAGAACTGGTCGAGCACCACAATTATTGCGTTAAACCTGAGTGATGAATAGACTTGTCAAAATGTACATGGAAATGTCTAGTGGTAGTTGAAGTGAATCCAAGGGTTCGGATTGTCTCGACTTAGGGTGTTGGGACGTGTTGCATGTCTTCCTATAGCTTAAAATTTTGGTTTGCATCATGTCCAACCACTTTCAACTCACGAGTTTCTTGAGCATCTTGTCCTTACTGAAGTTTGCACATGGACCGGTGACAAAGTACTCCCCCAATAGAATGTAACATACCCTACTGCCACATGATTTTTTTTTAATTTGTTTCTTGGGCCACAAATTCCTTTTCTCGCCTTCAAGTTGTAAATTGTATTTTATAAATAATACGATTCAATATTTCCAGAAATATTTGGATATGTATTTTTGTGAGGGCTAACAATCTATGTACAATTTCAGTGTTTTTTGCTTATGGGTGGAGTCGGCTTCGGATGTTCCAAGATTTTGCTCTGAACTCGTGCGCGTCCACGCTGGCAAGCTGGACGGATTGTGCACCTAGAAGTGGAGTCATGGGTGGAAGATGATCAATGGTGGGCGATTTTTGGTGGGGAGGACAAGAGGAGCAAAGACCAGGGAAAGTTTGACAGATCGCACGCGCAAACTTGCGGACGTGACATCGCAAGAAGACGAAGTGCCGAAGTGGAGGTCACAATTTACAGAAAATATCTATAAAACAACAGGCAGAGAACGAATTCAAGACTGCACATGTACCCGAATTCATTCCTTTTGTGTCCAATATGTACAATACTGTCGCCAATGAAATTTTAGTGCAGACCCTGAATTACTCTGGACAACAAAATCATCTGCCACTAGGGTAGTTCTTTGTTAGGATATACAACAACCTGGCAAGTGATTTTTTGCTTCCAACAAGGGCTTTAAAACCAGAATATGGTATTGTTGTTCTCCCCAGACTTCTCATACCCTCTTTCAAATAGCCTCATAAGGTATGGGTCTCACTCAACAAGCAACGTGCTGATTTTGGCCACCAGATTGTGGACTGAGAGCATCTACCATATCTGTTTTTCCAGGCCGGTACTCGCCGGTGTATTTTAAATTAGTCTCAAGGAGCTCCATCCATTCAGTTTGTTGATGGCTCGTGTTTTACAGAGTCTTGAGATTTTTTTACGCGAGGTGATCGGTGTAAATGACACATTGTGAACATTACAGGCAACACTGCCACGTCTTCAACGCAAGGAAGAACACCAAATCTTCTTCCTCATGCACCGCATGCTTTATGTACTGTCCATGCAAACATCTCAACATGTACGCAACCGGATTTACTTGACCAGTCCTGTCACATGGGAATGTGGCTATGATTGCTCAATCGGACGTGTCAGTTGTCATAATTTAGTCCACAACTGGAACTACCAATCAAAAGGTTGGTAGTAAGGTTAGGCCTTTCTAAAATAGTTCAATGCTTCTTGTTTGCCATCTCCCCAAATCCACTCGGTGGTTTCACGAGTTAGATTAGAGAGAGGCATTGACAACCAAGCATCATCCTTCACAAATTGAGAGTAGTAGTTGTAAAACATCAATAATAATAGGATGTCTCACATGTTGGTGGGTATTGGCCAATCAGCGGTTGCCACCACTTTCTTTAATTACATCTTGATGCATCCACCGCCGATGTTGTGGCCCAAAACCTTGATCTAAAGCCGACTGAAGTCGCACTTAAAGAGTCTTTCCCCTTTGTATACTCTGTAGAATCGTTCAGAGGTGCCCACCAAGTACCTCTAGCATGCGGCTAGAGATTGGGATTTCATTGAGATGGGTGACATCGAATTCATCAAGTTATAGATAAAATGTTGTTCATGGCCACCATGAATTTTGCTGGGCCATTTGTGAGTCTGAACGGTATGACCATGTGTTTGAAGTACCTGTATTGTGTAAAATAAATCTCTTCTTTATATTGTATGAGGTATGCGGATCTTATTATGGCCACCCTGCGGGTTGATTTGAGGAGGGATCAAGAGGGAAACTAGTTGACAAGAGGAAGATGATGGGACAAGAGGGGGAGGAAAGGGGAGGGGAGAAGGGAAAAGTATCAGGGAATTGTATGAGGAAGTGTATATCTTGATACAGCGGAGCCACTCTTAAAGAAAGGTAGTGTTCAGTCAAACGTTTGGTTTTTCTGAGAGTTTAAATAGATTGGATAGAAGGGAGTGAGAGATGGGAGAGGATGGGCTATGAAATATAAAAATTGAACAAGGAGATTGTATGAGACAGTTTACTTTTAGATGAAGCTAGTGTATGGTATAATATTAATTGTTGTATGTAGTTTTGGTCTACATAGTGTGAGGGAGGGGGCACATTGAGGTAGGGGGGAACAAGGGATTTGAATGAGGAAAATAAGCTTTTTGACCAACTCCAAGGGGCTCACATTTTTAGTATGATCGACTTATGCAAAGGATATCACCAGATACACATGGCAAACGCCATCAATTAGAAGACGATGTTCTGAACCCGCTACGAGTACTTTGAGTTCACGGTCATGCTGTTCGGACTTACAAATGCCCCGACGACGTTTATGACGGCAATGAACAACATCTTCCGCACATACCTTCATGATTTTGTCGTGGTATACCTCGACCACATTGTGTTGTACAACCGCATCCCGGAGGAGCACACTTGACATCTCCTATAAGTCCTCAAAGTTTTACAAAGAGAGAAATGTTTTGGAATACTCTCGAAATGCGACTTCGGTCATCGCTCCATCAAGTTTTTGGGCCACGTCATTAATGGTGGGCGGATTACTACGGATCCAAAAAAGGTGGGAGTGGTCACTCATTGGCCAAAACCGACTAACGTTCAGAAAACTCAGGTTTTTTAAAATTTTCTAATTACTACCGGTGCTTCAACCAGACTACGCCCGAGTGTCACTACCTCTTTTCGACCTCACTCGAAATGAAAATGAGTGGCGGTGAGGAGACAACAAAGAAGAAGCGTTCACCGCTTTGCGCATTGCTCTGAACTTGGCACTAGCCCTACAATTAGCCTATCTAACTGCCGACTACGTCATGACCATAGATGCGTCAGAACGAGCCATTGGCGCAGACCTCCTGCAAGACCACGGTAATGGCGAGCAACCGGTCGCCTACATGTACCAAAAACTACGAGGACCAGAACTCAACTATGTCGTACACGAGAAAAAGATGTTGGTGGTCGCGCATGCGTTCAAGACATGGGGGTGTTACCTGGATTGTCGTCCATGCATCATGCGCACCGACCACCATGCATTGAAATGTTTGAAGACGCAGCCAAACCTGAGTTGACGTCAAACCTGATGGATGGAGTTCCTTGAATCCGGGTTTGACTATGATATCGAGTACCGGCCAGACAAAATGAACACGGTGAACGCAACCGGCCGCTGACCAGATTTAGTGGCTGTCGTAGCAACACTACAACCATAGCAAGAGCCATGTTGTTAGCGGTTGTTTGCACAAGGCTACGACCAGGATGGGGGGTATGATAAAGTATAATTCTGGTTCGATTCTCCCTATTGGCAGCGACGCTTCACTCGCCAAGTGGTCTTTCCCCAAAACGACAAACTTCACCATATGTTACTCAAAGAGTGTCGCGACGCAGGACCAGGTGGACACTTCGGAGAGGACAAGGCGCTTAAGAAGTTGGGAAAGAATTTTTGGTGGGACAAGATGCAATATGACATGGCCAATGTCTGCAAAACCTATGACACATGTTAGCAACAGAAATCGCAACGCACGCGGCCACCCAGACTTCTGCAATTGCTCCCTATTCTGACGGAACCATGGGCCGACATCTCCATGGACTTTGTCACAAGATTACCAAACACACCCAAGGGATAGGTCACAATCCTCGTGGTCGTCGACAGGTTTTCCAAAATGTCTCACTTCATTCCAGCAATGACCACCGTCATCGCTAATAGAACGGCACGGCTATTTGTAAACAAAATCGTATGGCTAAACGACATGCCAAAAACCATCACAAGTAACAGAGACAGTCGATTCACCAACTATTTTTGGCGCGAACTGATGACTCCATGCGGCAGCAACATTCAACTTTCGACGGTGTTTCATCCTCAAACCGACGGTCAAACCGAGTTAGCCAATCAGATGCTAAAAAAACTACTACAAACAAGTGGTAAACCTCACGGGAAGGATTAGGCACAAAACCCCCGACCGCCGAAATCGCATACAATTCTAGAGTTTCCACCGCAACGGGTAAAAGTCCATTTGAACTGGTCTATGGCAAACATCCTGCCACACCAGCTGGACTACAAGGTCGTAGCAACATTCCTGCGGTCAATGTTTAATGCCAAGAATTCACCACCATCTGGGAGGAAACATGGTAAACCCCCGTGAAGACACTAGCAACAATGAAGCAAGAAGTTGACCGACATTGCAGGCACGACATCTTCACCGCTGGCGACAAAGTCCTTCCCAACACGGCAAACATCAAAATCCACAGAGCCGACTATTCGAAGCTCAAACATGAATGGTTGGGATCATTTGAGATCGAGCGCATGCAAACCCCCATCGTCGCATAACTCAAACTCTTAGACACTATGCAAGTTCATCCGGTGTTCCATGTTAGCAGACTCAAGCACTACCGAGATCCCGGAGGGAACTTCCCTGGCATAGATGCCCCTCCTTCGCCTCTCGTTCAAGTGGATGAAGAAACGGAGTACGTCATTGAGGACATCCTTGGCCACCGATGACGAGGAAAAACGACATAATATCTTATCAAATGGCACGGCTATGACGTTACGCACAAGAGTTGGGAGCCCTGCGACAGCCTCGGAGACATCGATCATCTCATTGAAGGCTGCTACAGCCGTCACCAGGCCACATCTGCACACGGGCTGGGACGTGGCAGCTAAAAGGGGGGGGGGGTGTTACGTACTAGACGCACATGATTCCCACATATTTCCGAGTGGGCATTTTTGTTATCACAAAAACAGCCTTTTGCATCGCGAAACCACGATATTCACTCTGGCGGTCGAGGGCAAACCGACCAATTTCCCCCACCCTCAACAAATCTTTCCGAACGTTCTCAGTTTTATTTCCACTATCGCAAACCTACGACAAAGTATCATAACCTTTTGGTCGAATCCTCAACGCACGAGGACGAATCTGGATTTATAAAGATGCATCTCGCATCTTCGCCGTCGATTCTTGAAGACCCCTGACTTCTCAGTGGACCTTCTCGAATCCAGCACTCACGACACGACTCCACACGCGTCGCTTGACAATGAACCCAACGATCCCAACGATGCCTCATTCGTAACTCGACACTTGTATATATATGTTTGATCATGTCAACACTTGTCATCAAAGAACATTCACCGCGAATTATGAATTGCTCAAGTGTCCCAAATTCTAAATCGTGTTATGCCTCGCAGCTTCTACCTGTTCACCATCTATGCTCCATTCAACATATCAACATTGACCCATGTTATCGAGTCGCACCCTACAAAAGGAAATGGTGCCTTGTGAACTACAAGGCACCATGAAAGAATTGTTAAAAACTTGCTACAATAGGAAATTGTGAACGATGTGTAGTAATATGTAGTAGATTCCATTAGTTACGGAATTTTGGAAAGAAAAGCTGTTTTCCGAGCTGCCGCTGATCCACATGGGTTATCATTTTCCCAAAACATGATGTCATGAAAGAAATCCATGACATTGACGGCATGGCATCACTCCAGTTTTTGGTGTGGGAAAAAGCAAAGATTAAAACCCATGGGCTAGTTGTGAAAGATGTCTCATACCGGTGCTCAATGAACCTCCATGCAGAAATGTGGGGGCTACTGGTTTAAACAAGGTATACATGTTCGACACATCTTAAAATGAATAAATTGAGTTGCTGTACAATCCTGACCTAATCGCTACTTCTTGTGTGAGAGCACCCTACATGAGAAAAAAATTGAAACATTTATAATGGCACCAATACGTCACATAGTTAATAAAGTGACTAAGGACAGTGTCACACCAAACAAACCCAACTCACAATGAGAAGTCGCGGTGAGCTAAGTTCATGGGGCCAATCAATTGGTTTGTCCCAAACGCATGCCAAACGTGCATGATTTTTCTGTCTTGACTTGATGGTAGACACTTTTCCACGTCCAAGTTCGTCCAGTACCATTGTAAGACCATCCGTTTGTAACTAGCATGCATGCTTTCAAATTTGTATTTTTTTCACTCTCTTAAATGAAGAGTGATGTCGTGCATGCGATGACGTGGCTCGCTTTGATGACATCAAAATCCAAGCAAGGAAAAGCAAAATGAATTACTGGCAATTTGACTAACAACTTTTGTGAAAACAAAATGTGACCGAGGAGATTTGCGACGAGTTGCCACATCTCGGGAGATGTTTCAACTTTATAACAACGTAATTACGGCGCCCAACGTTTCAAGCATTCCTTGTGGGGTACGACTTAGTAACATGGGTCAACGGTAGTAGTCTTGTGAGAAAAGGCTGAAAAATCATAGTTTCTGAGGTGCTCCGGTGTGAGAGCAGATGTCAGACCAAGACCTCCGAATGCACAGCATGGGAACTAGGGGTGACGTTGGGAGTTGTTGGAGTTCATCGTTGGCTGCACCGCGATTGGGTTGTTGGGTTCGAGTATTCGGCCGGTGAAACTCACATGTATAGGCACTTATTCTCCTCTTTCTGGCTTAAATTTTGTTGCCTTTTGATACTTTGGTGTTGGCAAGTCTGAACAATTGTCGGGATACCGATGCCACGCCATTGTCCAGTATGGTAGTATCATTTCTCGACTACAACTCACATGAAAACCATTACTACAACTGTTGGATCAAGAGCTTGGTCGCCACCATGTGGTTACGGGCTGGATGGTGGCATGTCCATCTCCATCCTTAAACATGTAGTAGCATTCATAATCCCAACGAGCTCTCAACAAATGCCCAACAACTGCCATCAATTGACCAACCATCAATCCGCGATTGTTGGGTATTTGTTGACGATGGTTGGGATGCACTCGCCATCCACTTTCGTTCGCAATCAACAGCCTCGCCCTCTAGCAAATTTCACACATGTACTCCAAGCTTGCTTGGAGATGTAGAGCATGGAGGACGTTGCCGCCATTTTCTAGGATTTTGCCGTCTCTTTTTCTATTCCAACCGAGCATACTAGCACAATTTCTGTGAAACGGGACGAAACTTTCATACACTCAATGACTCAACGATGGAACTGAACAACGGCGCGACGGAAGTTGAGTGGGAACTTCCCATTTTGTTGGAATCCGTCATTGTTGAAGCATTCCAACAATTCCCAGCCTCACCCTAGCTGCTAGGAGGCAGTGTGAGAGGAGCTCAAGGTTGAGCCCCCAAATCGGTGAAGCTTCAATTTTAACTTTCTATCAAAATCCATGCGTAGATGAAGATCATTTGTTGACTTTCCCTTGAACGTTTGTTAAATGCATGTATCGTTGTTTTTGTGCCCTTTTAGCCCATTTTCCCAAAACCTCTACGCTTTTAACTAATGACCCAGGTTATGCGAGGTTTCAAACCGTTGTCCTCGGTTTCCATGGGTCTGCAGTTGAGTCGCCCTATGTCGAGATGGCAATCGGTTCTCAACCAACGTTCGCCTCGACGGGTCCACTGCGCACTTGCATATCGTCAGGAGTCACGCGACAACAAAGTCCTCTTTTGTTAACAACTCATTTATCCTCTTCAACATGCCGAACATGGATCGGCCTCATATTCGTGCTCAGGTGTGCTCCACCATCGCACGCCACGCAATCAGACTCCGTGCGATCATTCTTGTCATCCTCCGGTCTATTCTAGCCGACATGGATAGGCGACTCCGTTCTAGACAGCTTACGCGTGCTATCCACACGTCTACCTTTGGTAGAATCTCTTGGCTTCACGAACTACATCATGACCAGCCACATCGCATCCACAACATGACCCGAATGAGCCAAGAAACTTGGTTCAACATCCTCAATCTACTTCGTACTAACACGAGGGTTCGTGACACCGTCCTCAGTGTTGAAGAAAAGCCATTCATGTGGACGCAATGTGTATGCCATGGTATGTCCCATCGTGAACTGCGTGGGAGGTTCCCAAGGAGAATGACGACTGTCGGCCGTGTCTTGTCACAGATTGTAGTGGCGCTCACCTCCATCGCGCCAATCATCATTCGCCAACAATGGAAAGGGGATCCATTACCAAGAGCATGGGTGGGGAGGCGTGATTACCTCCCATACTTGTCAAACTGTATGGGGGCATTGGATGGCACACATGTGCCGATTACTGTCAACGTTCGCCAACATGTGGCCTACTTCAACTGACACCAACAATTGACCCAAAACATCCTTGCAACATGTGACACTGTCCTCAAATTCAACTTGTCACAACGGGATGGGAAGGGTGAACACATGATGCACGCATGTTCCGTGAAGGACGACGCTGTGGTTTTTCATTGCCACCTAACACTTATGTTCTTGCGGATGCCGCTTTCCCGGAATGTCACGGATGTCTAACTCCATTTCGGGGTCGACGCTGCCACCTCCAAGAGTTTGGGCCTCGTTCTCAATGACCACAAGATGCTGAAGAGCTATTCAATTGGTGGCATAACTTGCCTAGGTCCATGATAGAGCGAGCATTTGGTTTCTTGAAAGCAAGGTTCCATATCATGCATGGCGTTCTAGTGTACCCATCCACATTCCAAGTACATTTGTTATTGTCCTGTTTTGTGATGCACAACCTCATTCAAGAGAGAGAGAGAGAGAGAGAGAGAGAGAGCATAGACCTCATTGGAGTGTGGGTGGAACCAGCCGGTACCGGATAGAAAATCCTGGTACGCATGCCACAAG
>SZWC01001182.1:291575-306642 GCA_023375785.1 Penium margaritaceum | reverse complement strand
GTCACTTGGATACATTTGTGGTCATGGTCAGTTGCACAGGCCAACTTTGTCAAGGCATTGCACACAATAGCCAAACCAAGCCACCGGTTCTTTACCTTTTTTATACCTGCAAGGTCATGCATATCACACGTGCAGTGTGATTGGGCACTCTGACCGTGGCTGACTCGTGTTACAATTCATAGAAGTTAAAGTCACTTTGATAAATTTGTGGTCATGGTCATTGGCACATGCCAACGTTTTCAAGGCATTGCCCACAGTAGCCATGTCCAGCAACTTGGTTTTTACATTGGTTATACCTGCAAGGTCATGCATACTACACGTGCACTGTGATTGGGCACTCTGACCGGGGTTGACTCATGTTATGATTCATAGAAGTTCATGTCACTTGGATAAATTTGTGGTCATGGTCAGTGGCACATGCCAGCGTTTTTACGGCATTGCCCACAATAGCCATGCCAAGCCACCAGGTTTTTACACTGTTTATACCTGCAAGTTTATGTCTAGCGAACGTGCACTGTGATTGGGCACTCTGACCGTGGCTGAATCGTGTCATGATTCATAGCCGTTTAAGGTACTTGGATGATGTTGATGATGACGATGATGATGTGATGATTCATAGATTTAAAATGACTTGGTTCACTTTGTGGTCATGGTTAGTTCCACAGGCCAACTTTTTCAAGGCATTGCCCACAATATCTTCACCAAGCCACCGGGTTTTTACCTTGTTTACACTTGCAAGGTCATGCATATTAGATTTGCATTGTGATTGGGCACTCTGACCGTGGCTGACTCGTGTTATGATGCGTAGAAGGCAAAGTCACTTGGTACACTTTGTGGTCATGGTCAGTGGCACATGCCAATTAGTTCAAGGCATTACACACAATAGCTACACCAAGCCACCAAATTGTTACCTTGTTTATGCCTGCAAGATCATGCATAGTACACGTGCATTGTGACTGGGGACTCTAACTGTGGCTGACTCATGTGATGATTCATAGAAGTTTAATTCACTAGGTAAACTTTGTGGGCATGGTCAGTGGCACATGCCAACTTAGTCAAGGCGTTGTGCACAATAGCCACACCGAGCCACCAATATTCTACCTTTTTTATACCTGCAAGGTTATGCATAGTACATGTGCACTGTGATTGGGCACTCTGACCGTGGCTGACTTGTGTTACAATTTGTAGAAGTTCATCATACTTGGTTAAATTTGTGGTCATGGTCAGTTGCACATGCCAACTTTATCAAGGCATTGAGCACAATAGCCACACCAAGACACCGGTTTTTTCACCTTTTTATACCTGCAAGGTCATGCATAGAACATGTGCACTGTGATTGGGCACTCTGACCGTGGCTGACTCGTGTTACGATGCGTAGAAGTTAAAGTTGTTGGAAATAATTCTCAATGTCACTGGGCATCCTCATGGTCGTTGTTGCTCAATATCCCACATGGCCAAAATACTCAATTATCCCCCCCTTCCGAAGAATTCCAGGGAACCTGGTTCAAGTCCACTCAGTGCATCCCAGCAACCGCGCGAGGCTAAACGGCCTGGTTCGGTAACGGCCAGATGAGCTTCGCTGTCCCCGCCACTGGCGATCGCACCCTTACCGGACGAGTCATCCGAAACGTCCAATATAGCTGGAGACCAACGTTGAATTCCGCCGCTCCCGCCAACACAACAAAACAACCGCGGCCCGGTCCCCGCATACCAACACAACAGCACTGGCGACACTGGCGGGTCCCTCTCGGAGTGGCACCACGAGCTCCAGGAACACCGAAGGCATCAGCAGCCGCCAGAGCAGAAACACGGCTGCGGCTGTTGCTCTCGCACCGCCCATCGTAGTCAAGGACTCCTAACTAGGACTAGCATTAGGACTACTATAAACCTTCCTGTACTTGCATGCATTAAGTTAACCCTTTGTGGTTCAATCAGTTCTCCGTACCTTTCATGCCTCTATCGTTCATTGCCTCCGTCCATGCCTGCCCTTGTGGCTGCGGCGTCATCTTCGTCGATCTTCTCATCTGCCCGCCTCCTGGCTGCGGCAACCTCAATCCGTCTGCCTGTGTGGTGAGCCCGAGTCCCACAACTCTGTGGCCTCACACTTGCTCCCGTTGCTCTCCGCTCGTTCGTCTCCACTCACTCGCGGCCCACGCTTGGTTGCTGTGGCTTGCCCCGCTGGCTTGCGCGCATCATACTACTGTGGTCTTCTGCTCAATCATCTACGGCCCGCCTTCACTGCGCTGCGGCCCTTGCCTCCCTCGTCGTGCCCGCACCTTTGGTGCTGCACCCACGCCAGGTATTACCTATCAGCCATGCTTCCTGAAAGCCATCTGTTACGTTAACTCCACCGTGCTAACCCGAGTGCTGCTGTGGCACAGTCTAGGGCATAGTCCGCGCTTCGACGCTGCGGCTCGCCCCTACAGCTTGCCCGCGCCTCGGTACATACCAAAACTCCATCCTTTCACTCAGATGTCAACATGTGGCCCCCTGCAAAATACTGACATGGTATCAGAGCGCAGCAAAGGATTCGGAGTAAACAAATGATCACTCAGATGTCAACATCCTCCTCCATCCAGTGCCTCCATCTCCTGATGCCTGAAGCTCCTCGCCGAAGCGCGCCGTGACCAATCTGCCAGCAGTCCTCTTTCCTCCAGCAGCAACATCGCCCCACGCCAAAGCAACAGCAGTTCCTCGTAAACAAGCAGCCTTCTCCTGCATAGTATGAGCACCTTCACTGATCCATGTATGGGCGCGGCCCAGTGACAGTGTAATACTCCGACATCAGCAGCAACAGCAGCAGCACCAGCAGAAACCATCCATCCTCCTTCTCTCGCTCGCCATAGACATTGCAGCTGCAACCAGTTGTGTCGTCACAAACTTTCGCCTTTAGCAAAAGACCAACAGCTACTACATCTGTCCTCAATCTGACCCGGACTCCTCCTATCGCCCAAAAAAACGTTCTACCGAGGCGCACATCTTCCAAACCGGCAGCTTCGGTCAGCACAACAGCAGCAGAACTTCATCACCTGCAATCACCTCCAAACTCCACCTTATCTTTATCTTGATGACCTTTCTGACAAACTCCACGCCCCACCAAAAGCCCCAACGATTGCACCTCTGTCTCCAAAGCCAGTATGACCACACCTTTCTGCCTACCATATGGATGGCGTCCGCCAGACTGTCTTTCTCAAGTCAACAAGATTGTGCTACAAGGACTCCGGCACATTGTCTCCTGGGCTACTACACTGGTCACTCTCATCTGCGGGCTTCCTACCGAGCCAGTGCGCCTGCCTCATCCCTCATCCCAAACCACCTCATTCACCACATCGCAGCAGCTGTTTCTCCACTTCGTCGATCAAGGCATCACTGCCAGTTTTACCAGCCTTCACTTTGTACCCCTCTCTGGACAGGCCAGTAGTCCCACTCCTCTCTGCTTGTGTGCGCGATGCTCCACCCTCTCCACATGGCACGAGAAATCTCAAATGACCTCAACTACCATCATTCGTCATGGCCTGACCACTTTCCTCGTCAACCTCCCATTCTTTGGAAGCATTGCTACTCTTCTGCAAGACCTCATCATCCTCCGTCTTTGGATTTCCCAAGCCTTGAGCCTGTTCCTCTCCACTTTCCTTCTTCATGCACTGCATCTTGCTTCTCTTCTACCTGGTGTCTCCCATGTCATCACAAACACAATGCAAACCATCACTGGGCACTGCCTCAGCACACTTCCATCTCGCCTCGCACTCACTACTGTCTCCCAGTGGATCTCATGTGTTCCCACCTTTGTCAACTTCTCTGATCTGTTAAGAAATCACCTGCCTTTCATCATCCCATCGACCCTCTCACACATGACAGTCACCTCTCACGACCATGAGTTGCCTTCCAGTTCTGAGCCTCTCAGTTACACCCAACTGTCACCACATATCTTCACATGCTCCTCCGTGCCCAGTTATTGCACCAACCTCCCATCTCCGCCTACAACCTGCATTTTGCCTCAACACCGCATGCACACCACCACATACAATTGTGTTGCCACTCCATCCCTGACTCCATCCCTACAATTGCCTTGGCATCCTTCTCTTCTCTTACCTGTCCTGCACACTTCCTCTCCCGCTGAGGATTCCCATCACAGCCACACCTTGTTCAAAGCACTTATTGTCATGCATCGTCATTCCAGATCTCCAAATCTTTTGTCTTTTCCGTTTGTCTGGGCAGCATCTTTCCTTCCTCACCTTCCCTATCAGCCTCCAATGGACTGTTTCTTACTGCCTCAACGCCTGCGAGATGATTCACCTCATGATTCATGCTTACTCCCATTTCAAAGTCTTCCACTTTCACAAGTCCTGCCATTCTGTTCTGCCTCATCTCCTTTATTCCGTGCACTCCAGCATCGTCACATCTTCACACCAACACCTTCAGTCCACGGCACTGTCAAATCTCTACCCATCACACAGTCATACTCTCCACCACTCCTTGGACTTCCATTTTGGTCACACTGCTTCACACCTCCTCATGTTGATGACATTGTGACATTGCGGGGGGCTGTTGGAAATAATTCTCAATAATTCTCAATGTCACTGGGCATCCTCATGGTTATTGTTGTTCAATGTCCCACACGGCCAAAATACTCAATTGTCCCCCCCTTCCGAAGAATTCCAGGGAGCCTGGTTCAAGTCCACTTGGTGCATCCCAGCAACCGCGGGAGGCTCAACGGCCTGGTTTGGTAACGGACATATGAGCTTCGCTGTCCCCGCCACTGGCGATGGCACCCCTACCGGACGAGTCATCCGAACCGTCCAATATAACTGGAGACCAACGGTGAGTTCCGCCGCTCCCGCCAACACAACGAAACAACCGCGGCCCCGTCCCCGCATACCGACACAACGGCACTTGCGACACTGGCGGGTCCCTCTCGGAGTGACTCCACGAGCTCCAGGAACACCGAAGGCATCAGCAGCCGCCACAGCAGAAACACGGCAACGGTTGTTGCTCTCGCACCGCCCACCGTAGCCAAGGACTCCTAACTAGGATAGCACTAGGACTACTATAAACCTTCCTGTACTTGCATGCATTAACTTAATCCTTTGTGGTTCAATCAGTTCTCCGTGCCTTTCATGCCTCTATTGTTCATTGCCTCCGTCCATGCCCGCCCTTGTAGCTGCGGTGTCATATTCGTCCATCTTCTCATCTGCCCGCCTCCTGGCTGCGGCAACCTCAATCCGTCTGCCTGTGTGGTGAGCCCAAGTCCCACAACTCTGTGGCCTCACACTTGCTCCTGTTGCACTCCGCTCGTTTGTCTCCACTCACTCGTGGCCCACACTTGGTTGCTGTGGCTTGCCCCGCTTGCTTGCCCGCATCATAGTACTATGATCTTCTGCTCAATCATCTATGGCCCGCCTTCACTGCGCTGCGGCCCTTGCCTCCCTCATCGTGCCCGCACCTTCGGTGCTGCACCCACGCCAGGTATTACCTATCAGCCATGCTTCCTGAAAGCCATCTGTTACGTTAACTCCACCGTGCTAACCCGAGTGCTGCTGTGGCACAGTCTAGGGCATAGCCCGCGCTTCGGCGCTGCGGCTCGCTCCTACAGCTTGCCCGGGCCTCGGTACATACCAAAACTCCATCCTTTAACTCAGATGTCAACATGTGGCCCCTGCAAAATACTGACATGGTATCAGAGCGCAGCAAGGGATTATGATAAAACAATCCTCCTCCATCATCTGCCTCCATCTCCCGACGCCTCAAGCTCCTCGCCGAAGCACGCCGTGACCAATCTGCCAGCAGTCCTCTTTCCTGCATCAGCAACATCGCCCTACGCCGAAGCAAGAGTACTTCCTCGTAAACAAGCAGCCTTCTCCTGCATAGTGTGAGCACCTTCACTGATCCGTGTATGGGCGCGGCCTTGTGACAGTGTAATACTCTGACATCAGCAGTAGTAGCAGAAACCATCCATCCTCCTTCTCTTGCTCGCCACAGACATTGCAGCTGCAACCAGTTGTGTCGTCACAAAATTCCACCTTCAGCAAAAGACCAACAGCTACTACATCTGTCCTCAATGTGCCCCGGACTCCTCCTATCGCCCAAAAAAATGTTCTACCGAGGCGCACATCTTCCAAACTGACAGCTTCGGTCAGCACAACAGCAGCAGAACTTCATCACCTACAATCACCTCCAAACTCCACCTTGTCTTTGTCTTGGTGACCTTTCTGACAAACTCCGCGTCCCACGAAAAGCCCCAACGATTGCATCTTTGTCTCCAAAGCTAGTATGACCACACCTTTCTGCCTACCATATGGATGGCGTCCGCCAGACTGTCTTTCTCAAGTCAACAAGATTGTGCTACAAGGACTCCGGGACATTGTCTCCTGGGCTACTACACTGGTCACTCTCATTTGCGGGCTTCCTACCGAGCCACTGCGCCTGCCTCATCCCTCATCCCAGACCACCTCATTCACCACATCGCAGCAGCAGTTTCTCCACTTCATCGATCAAGGCATCACCGCCAGTTTCACCAGCCTTCACTTTGTACCCCTCTCTGGACAGGCCAGTAGTCCCACTCCTCTCTGCTCGTGTGCGCGATGCTCCACCCTCTCCACATGGCACGAGAAATCTCAAATGACCTCAACTACCATCATTTGTCATGGCCTGACCACTTTCCTCGTCAACCTCCCGTTCTTTGGAAGCATTGCTACTCTTCTGTAAGACCTCATCATCCTCTGTCTTTGGGTTTCCCAAGCCTTGAGCCTGTTCCTCTCCACTTTCCTTCTTCATGCACTGCATCTTGCTTCTCTCCTACCTGGTGTCTCCCATGTCATAACAAACACAATGCAAACCATCACTGGGCACTGCCTCAGCACACTTCCATCTCGCCTCGCACTCACTACTGTCTCTCAGTGGATCTCATGTGTTCCCACCTTTGTCAACTTCTCTGATCTGTCAAGAAATCACCTGCCTTTCATCATCCCATCAACCCTCTCACACATGACAGTCACCTCTCACGACCATGAGTTGCCTTCCAGTTCTGAGCATCTTAGTTACACCCAACTGTCACCACATATGATCACATGCTCCTCCGTGCCCAGTTCTTGCACCAACNCATGCATCTTCATTCCAGATCTCCAAATCTTTTGTCTTTTCCGTTTGTCTGGGCAGCATCTTTCCTTGCTCACCTTCCCTATCAGCCTCCAATGGACTGTTTCTTAGTGCCTCAATGCCTGCGAGATAATTCACCTCACGATTCATGCTTACTCCCATTTCACAGTCTTCCACTTTCACAAGTCCTGCCATTCTCTTCTGCCTCATGTCCTCTGTTCCGTGTACTCCAGCATCGTCACATCTTCACACCAACACCTTCAGTCCACGGCACTGTCAAATCTCTACCCATCATACAGTCATACTCTCCACCACTCCTTGGACTTCCATTTTGGTCACACTGCTTCACACCTCCTCATGTTGATGACATTGTGACATTGCGGGGGGCTGTTGGAAATAATTCTCAATGTCACTGGGCATCCTCGTGGTCGTTGTTGGTCAATGTCCCACACGGCCAAAATACTCAATTGTCCCCCCCTTCCAAAGAGTTCCAGGGAGCCTGGTTCAAGTCCATTCGGTGCATCCCAGCAACCGCAGGAGGCTCAACGTCCTGGTTCAGTAATGGCCAGATGAGCTTCGCTGTCCCCGCCACTGGCGATTGCACCTCTACCGGACGAGTCATCCAAGCCGTCCAATATAACAGGAGACCAACGGTGAATTCCGCCGCTCCCGCCAACACAACAAAACAACCACGGCCCCGTCCCCGCATACCGACACAACGGCACTGGCGACACTGGCGGGTCCCTCTCGGAGTGGCTCCACGAGCTTCAGGAACACCGAAGGCATCAGCAGCCGCCACAGCAGAAACACAGCTGCGGCTATTGCTCTCGCACCGCCCACCGTAGCCAAGGACTCCTAACTAGGACTAGCAATAGGACTACTATAAACCTTCCTGTACTTGCATGCATTAACTTCATCCTTTGTGGTTCAATCAGTTCTCCGTGCCTTTCATGCCTCTATCGTTCATTGCCTCCGTCCATGCCCGCCCTTGTGGCTGCGGCGTCATCTTTGTCCATCTTCTCATATACCCGCCTCTTGGCTGCGGCAACCTCAATCCGTCTGCCTGTGTGGTGAGCCCGAGTCCCACAACTCTGTGGCCTCACACTTGCTCCCGTTGCACTCCGCTCGTTTGTCTCCACTCACTCGCAGCCCACACTTGGTTGCTGTGGCTTGCCCCGCTGGCTTGCCCGCATCATAGTGCTGTGGTCTTCTGCTCAATCATCTGCGGCCCGCCTTCACTGCGCTGCGGCCCTTACCTCCCTCATGGTGCTCGCACCTTCATTGCTGCACCCACTCCAAGTATTATCTATCAGCCATGCTTCCTGAACTCCATCTGTTACGTTAATTCCACTGTGCTAACCTGAGTGCTGCTGTGGCACAGTCTAGGGCATAGCCCGCGCTTCGGCGCTGCGGCTCGCTCCTACAGCTTGCCCGCGCCTTAGTACATACCAAAACTCCATCCTTTAACTCAGATGTCAACATGTCGCCCCCTGCAAAATACTGACAAAAGTCACTTGGTACACTGCGTGGTCATGGTCAGTGGCACATGCCAACTTTGTCGAGGCATTGCGCACAATAGCCACACAAAGCCACCAAAGTTTTACCCTATTTATACCTGCAAGGTCATGCATAGTATACGTGCATTGTGATTGGACACTCTGACTGTGGCTGACTCATGTGATGATTCATATAAGTGAAAGTCACTTGGTACACTTTGTGGTCATGGTTCATGGCACATACCAACTTTGTCAAGGCATTGCGCACAATAGCCACAGCGAGTCACCGGGTTTTTACCTTGTTTATACATGCAAGGTCATTCATAGTACATGTGCATTGTAATTGGGCACTCTGACCGTGTCTGACTCATGTTACAATTCGAAGACGTTAAACTCACTTGGTAAACTTTGTGGTCATGGTCAGTGGCACATGCCAACTTTGTCAAGGTATTGTGCACAATAGCCACACCAAGCCACCAATATTCTACCTTGTTATGCATACCTGCAATGTCACGCATAGTACATTTGCATTGTGATTGGGCACTCTAACCGCGGCTGAATCGTGTTACAATTCGTAGAAGTTATAATCACTTGGTTTACTTTGTGGTCATGGTCAGATGAACATGCCAGCTTTGTCAATGCATTACACACAATAGCCACACCAAGCCACCCGGTTTTTTACCTTGTTTGTAACAACAAGGTAGAATACTGGTGGCTCGGTGTGGATATTTTGCGCAATGCCTTGACTCAGTTGGCATGTGCAACTGACCATGACCACAAAGTTTACCATGTGACTTTAACTTCTATGAATCGTAAAACGAGTCAGCCATGGTTAGAGTGCCCAATCACAGCCCACATCTAATATGCATGACCTTGCAAGTATAAACAAGGTAAAAAACTGGTGGCTTGGCACGGCTATTGTGCGCAATACCTTAACAAAATTGGCATGTGCCACTGACCATGACCACAAAGTTTACCAAGTACCTTAAACAGCTATGAATCATAACACGAGTCAGCCACGGTCTGAGTGTCCAATCACAGTGCAGATGTATTGGACATGACCTTACACATATGAATAAGGTAGAATACTGGTGGCTCGCTGTGGCTATTGTGCACAATACCTTGACAAAGTTGGCATATGCCACTGACCATGACCACAAATGTATCCAAGTGACTTTTACTTCCATGAATCATAACACGAGTCAGCCACGGCAAGAGTGTCCAATCACAGTTCAGATGTACTAGGCATGACCTTGCAGGTATAAGCAAGGTAGAATACTGGTGGCTTGGTACAGCTATTATGCGCAATGCCTTGAAGAATTTGGCATGTGCCACTGACCATGACCACAAAGTTTACCAAGTACCTTAAACAGCTATGAATCATATCACGAGTCAGCCACGGTCAAGGTGTCCAATCACAGCGCACATCTAGTATGCATGATCTTGCAGGTATAATCAAGGTAAAAACCATGTGGCTTGGCACAGCTATTGTGCGCAATGCCTTGACAAAGTTGGCATGTGCCACTGACCATGACCACAACGTTTGCCAAGTACCTGAAACGGCTATGAATCAAAACACGAGTCGGCCATGGTGAGAGTGTCCAATCATAGTGCAGATGTACTAGGAATGATCTTGCAGGTACAAACAAGGTAGAATACTCGTACATCGGTGTGGCTATTGTGCGCAATGCCTTGACAAAGTTGGCATGTGCCACTGACCATGACCACAAAGTTGACCAAGTGACTTAAAATGGCTATGAATCATAACACGAGTCAGCCACAGTCAGAGTGTCCAATCACAGTGCAGATATACTGGGCACGACCTTACAGGTATAAACAAGGTAGAATACTGGTGGCTCGGTATGGCTATAGTGCGCAATGCCTTGACAAAGGTGGCATGTGCCACTGACCATGACCACAAATGTATCCGAGTGAACTTTACTTCTATTGATCATAACACGATTCAGCCATGGTCAGAGTGTCCAATCACATTGCAGATGTAATGGGCATGATCTTGCAGGTGCAAACAAGGTAGAATACTGGTGGCTCGGTGTGACTATTGTGCGCAATGCATTGACAAAGTTGGCATGTGCCACTGACCATGACCACAAATGTATCCAAGTGACGTTTACTTCTGTTGTTCATAACACGAGTCAGCCACGGTCAGAGTCATTGGACACTCTGACCGTGGCTGACTCGTGAACTGATTTGTAGAAGTTAAAGTCACTTGGTAAACGTTTTGGTCATGGTCGGTGGCACATGCCAACTTTGTCAAGGCATTGCGTACAATAGCCACCCCAAGCCACCAGTATTCTACCTTGTTTGCACCTGCAAGATCTTGCCTAGTACATCTGCACTGTAATTGGACACTCTGACCATGGCTGACTTGTGTTATGATCAATAGAAGTAAAAGTCACTTGGATACATTTGTGGTCATGGTCAGTGGCACGTGCCAACATTGTGAAGGCACTGCGCACAATAGTCACACCGAGACACCAGTATTTTACCTTGTTTTTACCTGCAAGATCATGCCTAGTACATCTACACTATGATTGGACACTCTGACCGTGGCTGAAACATATTATGATCAATATAAGTAAAAGTCACTTGGATGCATTTGTGGTCATGGTCAGTAGCACATGCCAACTTTGTCAAAGCATTGTGCACAATAGCCACCACACCGAGCCACCAGTATTCAACCTTGTTTGCACCTGTAAGATCATGCCTAGTGCATCTGCACTGTGATTGGACACTCTGACAGTGGCTGACTAATGTTATGATCAGTAGAAGTAAAAGTCACTTGGATACATTTGTGGTCATGGTCGGTGGCACATGCCAAGTTTGTCAAGGCATTGCGCACAATAGCCACACTGAGACATCAGTATAATACCTTGTTTGGACCTGTAAGATCATGCCTAGTATATGTGCACTGTGATTGGACACTCTGACCGTGGCTGACTCGTGTTATGATCAATAGAAGCAAAAGTCACTTGGATCCATTTGTGGTCATGGTCAGTGGCACGTGCCAACATTGTCAAGGCATTGCGCACAATAGCCACACCGAGACACAAGTATTCTACCTTGTTTGTACCTGCAGGATCATGCCTAGTACATCTGGACTGTGATTGGGCACTCTGACCGTGGCTGACTCGTATTATGATCAATAGAAGTAAAAGTCACTTGGATACATTTGTGGTCATGGTCAGTGGCACATGCCAACTTTGTCAAGGCATTGCGCACAATAGCCACACCGGGTAACCAGTATTGTACCTTGTTTGTACTGTAAGATCATGTCTAGTACATCTGCACTGTGATTAGACACTCTGACCGTGGATGACTCCTGTTATGATTCATAGACGTTTAAGGTACTTGGTAAACTTTGTGGTCATGGTCAGTGGCACATGCCAACTTTGTCAAGGCATTGCGTACAATAGCCATGCCAAGCCACCGGTTGTTTACCTTGTTTATACCTGAAAGGTCATGAATATTAGATTTGCACTGTGATTGGGTACTCTGACCGTGGCTCACTTATGTTCTGATTCGTAGAAGTTAAAGTCACTTGGTAAACTTTGTGGTCATGGTCAGTGGCACATGCCAACTTTGTCAAGGCATTGCGCACAATAGCCACACCTAGCCACCAGTATTCTACCTTGTTTGAACCTGCAAGATCATGCCTAGTACATCTGTACTGTGATTGGACACTGTGACCGTGGCTGACTCGTGGTATGATCAATAGAAGTAAAAGTCACTTGGATGTATGTGTGGTCATGGTCAGTGGCACATGCCAACTTTGTCAAGGCATTGTGCACAATAGCCACAGTAAGTCACCAGTATTCTACCTTGTTTATACCTGCAAGGTCATGCCCAGTATATCTGAACTATGACTGGACACTCTAACCGTGGCTGTCTTGTGTTATGATTCATAGCCGTTTAAGGTACTCGGTAAACTTTGTGGTCATGGTCAGTGGCACATGCCACCTTTGTCAAGGCATTGCGCACAATAGCCACACCGAGCCACCAGTATTCTACCTTGTTTGTACGTGCAAGATCATGCCTAGTACATCTGCACTGTGATTGGACACTCTGATCGTTGCTGACTCGTGTCATGATTCATAGCTGTTTAAGAAACGTGGTAAACGTTCTAGTCATGGTCAATGGCACATGCCAACTTTGTCAAAGCAATGCACACAATAGCGACACCGGGTCACCAGTATTGTACCTCGTTTGTACTGTAAGATCATGTCTAGTACATCTGCACTGTGATTAGACACTCTGACCGTGGCTGACCCGTATTATGATCAATAGAAGTTAAAGTCACTTGGATACATTTGTGGTCATGGTCAGTGGCACATGCCACCTTTGTCAAGGCATTGCGCACAATAGCCACACCGAGCCACCAGTATTCTACCTTGTTTGTACGTGCAAGATCATGCCTAGTACATCTGCACTGTGATTGGACACTCTGATCGTTGCTGACTCGTGTCATGATTCATAGCTGTTTAAGAAACGTGGTAAACGTTCTAGTCATGGTCAATGGCACATGCCAACTTTGTCAAAGCAATGCACACAATAGCGACACCGGGTCACCAGTATTGTACCTCGTTTGTACTGTAAGATCATGTCTAGTACATCTGCACTGTGATTAGACACTCTGACCGTGGCTGACCCGTATTATGATCAATAGAAGTTAAAGTCACTTGGATACATTTGTGGTCATGGTCAGTGGCACATGCCACCTTTGTCAAGGCATTGCGCACAATAGCCACACCGAGCCACCAGTATTCTACCTTGTTTGTACGTGCAAGATCATGCCTAGTACATCTGCACTGTGATTGGACACTCTGACTGTTGCTGACTCGTATAATGATCAATAGAAGTAAAACTCAGTTGGATACATTTGTGGTCATGGTCAGTGGCACATGCCAACTTTGTCAAGGCATTGCGTACAATAGCCATGCCAAGCCACCGGTTGTTTACCTTGTTTATACCTGAAAGGTCATTAATATTATATTTGCACTGTGATCGGGTACTCTGACCGTGGCTGACTTGTGTTGTGATTCGTATAAGTGAAAGTCACTTGGTAAACTTTGTGGTCATGGTCAGTGGCACATGCCAACTTTGTCAAGGCATTGCGCACAATAGCCACACCTAGCCACCAGTATTCTACCTTGTTTGAACGTGCAAGATCATGCCTAGTACATCTGCACTGTGATAGGACACTGTGACCGTGGCTGACTCGTGGTATGCTCAATAGAAGTAAAAGTCACTTGGATGTATTTGTGGTCATGGTCAGTGGCACATGCCAACTTTGTCAAGGCATTGTGCACAATAGCCACATTAAGTCACCAGGATTCCACCTTGTTTATACCTGCAAGGGCATGCCCAGTATATCTGAACTATGACTGGACACTCTAACCGTGGCTGTCTTGTGTTATGATTCATAGCCGTTTAAGGTACTCGGTAAACTTTGTGGTCATGGTCAGTGGCACATGCCAACTTTGTCAAGGCACTGTGCACAATAGCCACACCGGCCACCAGTATTGTACCTTGTTTACACCTTCAAGATCATGCCTAGTACATCTGCACTGTGATTGGACTCTTTGACCGTGGCTGACTCGTATTATGATCAATGGAAGTATAAGTCACTTGGATACATTTGTGGTCATGGTCAGTGGCACATGCCAAATTTGTGAAGGCATTGTGCACAATAGCTACACCGAGCCACCAGTATTGTACCTTGTTTGCACCTGCAAGATAATGCCTAGTAAATATACACTGTTATTGGACACTCTGACCGTGACTGACTTGTGTTATGATCAATAGAAATAAAAGTCAAATGGATACATCTATGGTCATGGTCAGTGGAACATGCCAACTTTGTCAAGGCATTGCGCACAATAGCCACACCAAGCCACCAGTATTCTACATTATTTGCACCGACAAGATCATGCCTAGTACATCTGCACTGTGATTGGACACTCTGATCGTGGCTGACTCGTGTCATGATTCATAGCAGTTTAAGAAACTTGGTAAACTTTCTGGTCATGGTCAGTGGCACATGCCAACTTTGTCAAGGCATTGCACACAATAGCCACACTAAGCCACCAGTATTCTACCTTGTTTGAAAGTGCAAGATCATGCCGAGAATATGGGCACTGTGATTCGGTACTCTGACCGTAGCTGACTCGTGTTACGATTCATAGAAGTTAAAGTCACTTGGTAAACTGTGTGGTCATGGTCAGTGGCACATGCCAACTTCATCAGGGCATTGCGCACAATAGCCGTGCCAAGCCACCGGTTTGTTACCTTGTTTATACCTGGAAGGTCATGCCTAGTACATCTGAAATGTGATTGGGCACTCTGACCCTGGCTGACTCGTGTTACAATTCATAGACATTAAAGGTACTTGGTAAACGTTGTGGTCATGGTCAGTGGTACATGCCAACTTTGTCAAGGCATTGCGCACAATAGCCACA